>OMLM01004098.1:7235-33229 GCA_900302695.1 Helostoma temminkii | reverse complement strand
GGTATTAAAATAGTATACTAGTAAGTATGTAGAAGTATATACACACTTACTATACTTGGAGTATACTTAATTATAAATATACACATATTATATACATATAATACAATAAACTTTAAGTAAAACTATTTTTGTAATGGTGTACTTTTAATAAATGCAGCAAAAGCAATTTAATTTCCAATTGACATGAATTCCATGGAGTTACAAGCTGAGATGGTTATTAGCTTATGGTACTTTGCAAAGGAGGAATTTAGCTCGGGCATTTTTCTCTATCATAACGAAAATTAGCTGCTGTCATTTATTTATAATTAAATTGTAATTAAATATTGTGTTTTTCATATGCAGATAACAGCCAATGCAAATTAAATATAGTTTTATTTTAGCCAAGGATAGCAGTGGCTATATCACCAGCAGACACAAAATACAGCAAATAAAGACAAAGTCAATTAAATATACTCTTCTGTGATTCTTACTATGAATAACCTTACCTTCAACCTAGAAGGATCAGTGCAGGTGTAACTGCACAGCTCACAGCTGTAAGGTTTCTCCCCAGTGTGTATGCGAATGTGCCACGTGATCTTCTGCTTGTTGGGGGTTGAGTACTCACACTCTGCGCATTTGTACAGACGCTTGCCCCCGTGTGAACGGAGGTGCTGCTCTAAAACCAGCTGATGTGTACAAGCAAACTGACAAGTGCCGCACCTGAGGGGCTTGTCATCCTGAGATGCCTCCTCGTGGTCATTCAGAAGGTGCTGCGCTAATAGCTGCTTCGTTTTGGCAGCATAGGGGCAAAGCTGACACTGATGTGCGAGGTGAGTTCTCTGATGCATTTCTAAGCTTTCCTTTGTGTCAAAAAGCTCCTGGCAGGTGGTGCACTTTAACTGAGGATGCTTGCTTTGTTGGTGGGTCTTCAGCGCGATCTCACTGCTAAATGTGGCGTCACACTGCTTACATGAGAAACAGACCTGGAGCTGGTGCACGCGTTTACAGTGGTTTCTTAGTGCAATTTCGGAACTAAAGCGAGCATCACAGTGGGTGCAAGCATGCTCCAACTCCCCTGTGTGGCACCTGAGGTTGTGTCGTCTTACGTCATCAAGTGTATAGCCACTGAAGTCACACAAAGAGCAGAAATGTGTAGGATGTTTGTCGTGGATGCGCATCTTGTGCTGACGCAATTTGGCAACAGCCCCAAAGGTCTTGTCGCACACATCACACTTGTGACGACCGATTCCTGTGTGAAGAGACTCGTGCTCTTCCAGGCGATAGCGCCTTGTGGTGCTAAAAGGACAATATCGGCAACAGTAAGGCCTTGCTCCTTTGTGTTTGACTGCGACATGTTGAGCCATGCATCTTTGTTGCCTACAGGTGAAAGTACAGTGCTGGCAATGCAAACGTTTAAGTTTAGTGGCATCAAACTTCTTTTTGTTATGCGTAGACCGGATATGATGAGTCAAAGTCACTTTAGATTTGGCTACAAATGAACACATGGCACACTGGATGTCATCTGGCTTCATGCAGCCTCTCTTTTCATGGCTGCGCAACGCTCGTTTCTGGTTGCATTTAAATGCGCAGCTTGGACAAGAGAATATTCGACGTTTCTGAGACACTTTCTCACTTGTTCTAGTGCACTCGTCCATCGTGACTGCCTTGTCACACTCACCATCTACTCCTGAGAGGACCTGATTGGATTTAAATGTTCCACCTCTTTTAGTGTGAAGGGACTTCTTCTGCACTGGTACAATTCTGCTGTTGTTACTTGAGGAGAATTGTTTTTTCACACACTTGACTTTCAAAAGCTTTATCTGTGTTTTGCTTTGCTGCCGTTCTGGTTCACTGGATGTGGGAGTATTATCATCAGAGATGTCACAGGCTGTTAAATGGGATGAAGATGTAGATGCTTCTTGTTGCTGATGAAATTCTTGATTGGCTGAATCTGCAGAAATGTCATTTTGTGAAGACGGAAGTTCTACCTGTTCAGATCTGTCCTCACCCTGAGCTGAGCTCCTCTCTGTAGATACACATGTATGTGAAATGCTTACAAACGTCCTTGTTTTTCGTGGACGTGCTGGGCACTTCTTTGCGACATGAGTATCAAGACCACGTCTCTGTTTGAACTGTGCGCCACAGGCTTGGCACTCTAAATGTCTCTTTAATCTTCCCTGGCACAAAGCCTGGCAGTGGTACTTCAGAGTGGTCTCCTTACAAGTTACAAAGGAGCACTTGTTGCAGCGATAAACGTCCTTAGTTGGCACCACAAGTATCTGCACCTGTCCTGCCAAAACCATTGCCTCTGCTTGGTCCTTGTCGTGCTTCTTCATGGCTTTCAGACGGACTTCAGATTCTACCGGCAGATTTTGGTCTTCACACTCCATGTCTGGTCTTTGACAGATCACAGCCTCAATTGGTTGACTGACTGAGATATTCAGAGCCTCTGAGCTGTCATCTATGTCACTTGGTTCACATTCTTCATGGGGTATTGCTACATCATTTTCCTCTGATGAGCTTGTAGTTGTAGAGGAATCTGCGTTTTCCTGTGACATATCAGAATCAGCTGTCCTTGGGGTCTGACTTTCACACCTTTCCTCTGTATTCTGCAAAGAGGGGCTTTGCGGATCAGTGCTGGATAGTGTAGTTAAAACAAGAGTACAGTATTCCTCACTATTTACAGATGGAGTACTGTCTGAAGCACTTTCATTGACAATCTCTTGAGAGCCAACATCAAAAGCATTTACTGCATCCACAGTTTGTGATCCAGATACAGTTTCTCTGGTTGCACTTACATCTGTTGCACAAGGAAGTTCAGTTTGTTCTCTTTGAGATGGTGGCGTTCCTTCTGTGCATTGTTCATCATGAGCCGTTAAGGACTTATTGTAAAAATCCTGCACTAACTCAGCTGAGTTCCTCTCCTTCTCTTTTGCTGCATAGTTCTCTAGCCACGCTTTGTCCCCAGGTACGTACCCGTGAACTTTCTTCTTGTGCAGGAAGAGGCTGATGCTGCTGAACGAGAAATAGAAGCAGAGGGCACAGCGAAACTCTTTCAGCTTGGTATGTTTGCAGTTCTCGTGATTTTGAAGCGCTTGTCTGTAGCAGGTAGTGTACGTGCAGTATTTGCACTTATAGACAGGCATCTGTTTTTCCTCTCCAGAATGTTTGGCCAGCATGTGATTGCGAAGCTCATGTTTGCGTTTGCAGGCATAAGCACAGATCTCGCACATGAGTGATTTGGCTTGATGTCGTAGTTTGTGGCTATTTAGTTGATCTATGCGGTGACAACGATAGGGGCACTGATCACACTGATACCTAGAACAGGAGACAGGGAGTTAGACATTACAACAACAGCATATATAGAAAGTCACAAAGAAATAGCTTCTGTGCACTTTGATTACAATTATATATACACGTCCTAATTTTCAATGTATTGCCCCAACAACACCACATAAAAACTCATCCAACCTTTTACCTGAGGTCTCCAGCATGTTTCCTCATGTGAACATTCAGATAGTGCTTCCATTTGGTGATGTATCCACATTCAGAGCACATGAAGTTCTTGTCATCCGAGTGAGTGACCATATGTTTAGAGAGGTAAGACTCATCTCGGCACTTGAAGTCACACAGGCTACACTTGTGGGGCTTCTCACCTTTTAGAGAAAAAATGAAAAAAATAAATACATGTGGAGTCCAAAAGAGCAAGACAGTAGCAGCTATCCAAACAAGTGTAAACACAAATGTCAAAACGTTAAAAATGAAAAGGTGAAAAGCTTTACAACATTAAAACCACTCCATGCTCACCACTGTGCATTAGCATGTGTCTCTTCAGGCCACGTTTATGTGAGGTCATGTAGCTGCACTGGGAACAGCGATGGATCTTCTCATTGGCGTGCAAATGTCCAATGTGCTGCTCAAACTCCACAGGGTTAAAAGTGACGAAGGAGCAAAACTCACAGCAAAGCTTGTCACTTCCTGGGTGACCGAGCCGCTGGTGCTGGAGGAAGACATTTTTGTTGGAGCAAGAAAAATCACACTGCAGACAGTGGTAGGCGAGGTGTGTCCGATAATGAGCCTCCATGTCCGTCTCTTTCTGAAAAATGGCTCCACAGGCGTGGTGACGACATTCCACTGCTTTAACCCCATGTGCTTCAACAGTGTGTCTCAGGAGTTCTTTGCGCAGAGAACTCTGGAAAGTACAACCACTTTGGAAGCATTGCACTGGCTTGCTGTCTGGCTGTATGTTGTGCGTCTTCATGTGAGCTTTAAGTGACCTGCTCTGGCGAAAGCTTTGACCACAGGTGGGGCACAGATAACTGTGACTGTCTGTGTCGTCTTCTGCCTCGTCAGCATGCACACTCACAAGGTGCCGCCGGATTGCGTTCCGCTCCACGGCAGAATACTCACACAGGTGGCAGCGATGAGTCTTTTCACCTGCCTCACGTTTTCTATGTATGCGCAGCTTGCTCTTGCTGGTGAAGTAACGCTTGCAGGTGGGACACTGGAGACTGCGGTCAGGAAAATGTAAATGGAGGTGCTCCTGCAGGTGGGAGCGCATCTTGAAGCAGCGACGACATATAGGGCAAGTGTTGGTGCGATAGATGTGCTCTGCTCCCTCTGCAAGGTACTCTGATGGACAAGAACATATGACACTTTTTAAACTTTTTTTATTATGGGTACAGATTGCAATAAGAATGTCCAAATCCATGGTTAAAAGAAAGTCATAGGTCCTCTTACAACAAAATTAAATATTAAAACAACAATATCAAATACAAAATAATATTTTTCTCTCTTGCTCACTAAACTCCCAAGCAGACTGGTGTACATACCTTTGGATGGCAGTGTTGCAGTGTCCATGACTGGAGGACTGCCTTTCTTCAAGGCTTTTCTGACCCTTTTCATTTTGTGCCCTTCCCCCCACGTCTTGTGTCCATCATCTGGTAATGATGATATGTAAGCTGGGTTAGATTTCTGTTTTCTTTTTGGCCTGCTGGACACCTGAGGCCGATCACTTCCATTAGGGCACACAGCTGTGGATGCGGTCTCAATCTCTATGAACAGATTTGTGAACATGTTAATGTAAAATCTACTCATGATCAGTCACGGAGCACAGGAGCTCTTGTTATAAAACGCAATATTCTCCTTATGTATGTTTACCTTGAGTGCAAGTTGGAAGATGCTCTAGCAGGTGGTCCCTCAGATTTTTTGCATTTTCAGTGACAAATGGGCACTGAAAGCAGCCAAAGGGCATGTGGTCTTGCAAGTGTCTCTCCATATCTCCCTGTGTGAGGAATGACACTTTGCAGGACTGGTAAGTGCAGGCAACAAGTGTGAAACCGTGTGCAGATGTCATGTGGCTTTGATAATCCTGACGGTCTGTGCCTCTGAACTGGCAGCCTTGCTCAGTGCATGTGAATGGGCCTTTGAAGTCATGTCCACTGTGAGTTTTTTCAAAGTGATGTTGGAGAGCACTTGGCTGGGAAAAGACATCACTACACTTGGAGCATTTGCACTTGTCCAACTGTCCTTTATTGGCTGGATCAGCTGGTCCATTTGAGAGACTGACAGGCTGAGAGACAAACATATTGCTGTGTGAGAAACTCATTCCACATTGTTCCCTACTGTCCCCAGAGTGTCTGAAAACAACAAAGCATAACATTTACTTACAATGTGACACATTTAAACATGGCACAAAGGACATGTGTAATATTTGGTTATGCTTTCTTATTATTTTATGATACAGAAGATGCACAGGAGTATAATATCTAATATATAATATAAACTATTAACACACTACTGGAAACAGATGGGCAAAGGTCCCCACACCTCTCCTATATAGGACATATAGAAATCTGGCTGTCATGATATGTATGACATATATATATATATGTTTTTGACGAAAAATCTACTCATGAAAGCTCTGGTCCAATCTTGGGCCCCTGTGCCTGGTAGGCCTGTTCAATAATACATCTATGACTATTTAACAGTACTAACAGCAAAACTGATTTTAACTATACATTTTAACTACATGTTGTTTGAAGACTGTAGATGTAATTTAGGATATAATTATTACTTGTAAACAGTTTTACATATCACACACAAAACACACTCCTGCGTTTTAATTCATGACGTTACTTACCATTATAAACAGAACTTCGACCTACTGCCTGTGTTTCCGCGGTGCTTTGTATCTGAAAAACGGCACATCAACATCAGTGCAGCAGTAACGTTATGGCTGGCACATCCACCTGCTCAAATGGACCGTTACTAGCTAGTTGTTAGTCACTTTATTCTAGTGTTAAGCGACGGTATACGACGTTTCTCTTACTTTATATGTTAATGTAAACTTGTATGCTAGTGGTTAACGACGTCAACGTTGATGCTAGGTGAGCTAGCGTTAATGTTAGGTTCTTATGATTTAAACGCTTGTGATAACTAATCTTTTCTTAGTTCCTGTTCGCAATTAATTAATTTCGTAAGTCTACAGTAAAATGCACTAACCATATTACCCACCAGACTTTTCTAAGTTAGCTTAGCTGTTATCCCAGCTTTCGACAACAAATGTTACTAGAACCATTACAATGAAACGGAACGAATGTTTGTGGATAAACGAACGCTCAGGAATGATATTAGTGAAACACGGGAAATGTAGTAGAGGTCGCTGCCGGTGCTACACTGCATACATTCCACGCATGGAGATTGTAGCTGGTTGAAATGTTACATACTGGGAAACTATAGACGCTGGAATTGGCGAATCCCTCTACGTTTGCTGTACGATGAATGCTGAGAAGGATCTCTGAGGAATAGTCACATCTTTTATCTTCACCAACGGGTCTATCATTAATAGTTGGTAGCCACTCATTAGACTGCAAGATTACCAACTAGGCTGAGAGCCTTGTGCACAGATGGTAACATATGTCCTTCATTAACGTATCTCATGTATATCATGTAGATCTGTAAGTGGAGCTACATCGTCTTTAAGGCTGTGCTCAGTGTAACAATATCTGTATAGGATCTGAATCCAGTGACACAGGGCAGAAGTCACCACCATGCCCCTGTCAGACTTTCTGGACAGCCTGAAGGACAACCCTTACTTTGGGGCTGGCTTTGGACTGGTTGGCGTTGGGACAGCCTTGGCAATAGCCAGGAAAGGTGCCCAGGTGGGGATGGTGTTTTTCCGCAGGCACTACATGATCACTCTGGAGGTCCCCAGCAGGGACAAGAGCTACCACTGGTTGCTGAGCTGGATCACCAAGCACGCCAGGCACACTCAGCACCTGAGTGTGGAAACCTCCTACCTGGCACACGAGAGTGGACGGGTTCATACGCAGTTTGATTTCCACCCAAGCCCAGGCAACCACATCATCTGGTTAGAAGAGAAAAAATATACTTCTTTAGATCTAATATCTACATATATTAATCTGATTGTCAGATATCAGTGCAGTTTGTGACATTATACATTGTGCTCTGCAGGTATGGGAGGAAGTGGATCAGGGTGGAGAGGACCAGAGAGAAGCAGATGGTGGACCTGCACACTGGAACTCCATGGGAGTCGGTTACTTTCACTGCTTTAGGCAGAGACAGACAAATCTTCTTTAATATCTTACAAGAAGGTATGTGTCTCCAGTAATACCTGATTGGTGAAAGTTTCATTCAGATACTCTTGTCATGAGTAACATATATACACTTTGTTGTGCCCCAGATTCATGTATTGGTCATTCATGTTTTGTAGCAAGAGAACTGGCACTCAAGCAGGAGGAAGGACGGACGGTAATGTACACAGCCATGGGTGCTGAGTGGAGGCCTTTTGGGTTTCCACGGCGACGCAGACCCCTCAGCTCTGTAGTCCTGGAAGCTGGAGTGGCTGAACGTATTGTAGACGATGTGAAGGAGTTCATTGGAAACCCCAGGTGGTACACAGACAGAGGTAAATATACTGAAGCACATAATTCATGTTTTGGTCTTGACCTAGTAACTGTTGTGGGTGTGATTTCCAATCTGTTTAAAAAAACGCTTTCTTATTGGAGCATTCAACACGACCGACGTTACCCAACACTGTTAGAGTCTCCCAGCACCTGAATGCCCAATCCTGAAGAACTAGTAATGGTATTAGCAGTTAGTAAGATAATTAATAGAAAATTAAAGAAAGAAAGTTAAACTTCAGCTAGATGATTTATATGTTGTGGCATGAGCTGAAAACAGTGTTTCATTCAGTGTTGAGTATTGTGGTATGCTTGGAAAATGTAACAACTGGTGTAACATACAGGTTGTAGGTAATCAGGTAAAACAAAAATGCACAAAACCTTAGGAATTGTCCTAAAACAAGTCTAATTCTTAGTGTATGTATTTATTTATTTATGTGGTATTGTTTCATTTATTCCATGATGACCATGTGGATGATGTTTTGTGTGCATGCAGGTATCCCCTACAGAAGAGGATATCTGCTCTATGGACCCCCAGGATGTGGAAAAAGTAGCTTTATGTGAGAATGCTTTTGATTTTCCTCTCCTATTTAATATCTGGGTCAAGTAACGTTCTTTAACTTATCCAACTGCATGTTCTGTATATCGCTTTGAATTTCAGCACAGCCCTGGCAGGTGAGCTGGGCTACAGCATATGTCTGATGAGTCTGAGTGACCGAACGCTGTCAGATGACCGTCTGAACCACCTCCTGAGTGTGGCCCCACAGCAAAGCATCATACTGTTAGAGGATGTTGATGCAGCCTTCGTCAGCCGAGAGCTGCTTCCCACAGAGAGTAAGTAGCAGGAAAGGACCAGTTGCTGCTATTAATGCCATCTATAGTTTAAGTCGTCAGATATTTTCAATAACACAACTTAAATGTTTGTGTTGGATTAATACGTTTTAAGCTGTGACTGTCCATATGGACACTAGCTGCATCGTTGGTGGCCTACATTGTTTGTAGGATGCAGTCTTCAGAGGCATGGCCTTCATAGACGGCACATAAATTGTCACAATGCAGCTGCTGAATCCAGACACAGCTACTGTCTTTGTGTTTGATTGTGTTTGGATGGTGCTTGATGGTTTTGGTTGTGTTTGCTTCACAGACCCTTTGGCCTATCAGGGAATGGGAAGGCTGACCTTTAGTGGCCTGCTTAACTCTCTGGATGGAGTGGCTTCATCAGAGGCCAGAATAGTTTTTATGACCACCAACTTCATTGACAGGTACTGTTGTGTAAACAAATCCCCTGTGGCAAACGTTATGGTACAAAAATGTAAAAGGATAAATAAGATAGAAATCTGTGTTTTAGTTTTTATAGAAAATGCTAGTTTTTCATTTAATGGTGCCAATTGCAGTGATTTAAAACCAAGTCCTTACATTATATGGCATATCCATCCCTAAGGACATATAAACACATAAATGCCAGAACTATCAAGACACTACAGTTAATTAATTAAATATGAAGAAATGCTAAACCTAATTATCCAAAATGAAATAAAAGTAAAAACATAAAGCACAAATCAGTATTATTTTATATTAGCAATGGTGCAATTTATTTGTAATGTGAAAAGTTAATATAAACCCTCAGAGATTCAACACCAAACTCTGCAGTTCTCCATAACCTTGTTATAGTTTAAACATGGGTCTTATGAGGCACTTTTTGGCACATAGAAACTGGTTTCAGTTCAAAGGCAGGATGCACTGAGGACCCGATTTATGTATTTTTTTTTGTTTGTTTTTTTTGCATGTACTAAATCATGTGAAAACTGGAACAAAACACTCTGAAAAAACTGCAGAAGCTGAGCTACTAACCAATTTTTGGATTTTTTTTAATATACAAAGATAATCAAAATCAAAAATTCTGTTTTAAATGATGATTTAATTTAATTCATTAAGAGAAAAAAACTGTCCAAACTTTTCTGGTCCTATCTCAAAAAGTAATTACCCCGTAAACCTAATAACTGTTTGTGCCAACCTTGTCAGCAACAACTGCAATCGAGCCACACTGGAGGCTTTTCAAGCATGAACATCCTGTTTAAGGTCATAAACAGCATCTCTATCAGATTTAATTCCGGACTTTGACCAGTCCCCTCCAAAACCTTAATTTAGTTTTTGTGCACTTTAGTTTGAGGTTATGATCCCCAGACCATCACACTACCACCACCATGTTTCACTGTTGATATGATGTTCATTTTATGAAATGCTGTGTTAGTTTTATGATAGACTTAACGGGACACACCACCTCTAAAAAGTTCAACCTTTGTCTCATCAGTCCACAGAATATTTACACAAAAGTCTAAAGATTTTCAAGATGTTTTTTGGCAGATGTGAGATGAGCCTTTATGTTCTTTTTGGTCAGCAGTAGCTTTTGCCTCGGAACACAGTCTCTTTCTTATTGTTGAATCATGAACACTGACCATAACTGAGGCAAGTGAGGCCTGCAGTTCTTTAGATGTTGTTCTGGGTTTTCAATGTTGTGTTTTCAACTTGTAATGTTGCCCCTAGTATTTAAATAGCCAAGTAATGTAGCTTTAAAATATTTAAACAATAAAAAATAAATCATTTAAATAAATAAATTTAGTAAAGCAGACATTGCAGTCCAAAACATGGCTACCTTTTGTGACATTTCGTACAAAAAGTTTTTTTAGGAATCTAATTTCCAGCTCTGCGCACACAGGTTGGACGCAGCGCTGATCCGTCCAGGCCGCGTGGATCTGAAACAGTACATCGGCCACTGCACACACTGGCAGCTCACCCAGATGTTTCGGCGGTTCTACCCAGATCAGCCTGCTTCTGAAGGAGAGCGCTTTGCAAAGCATGCATTAGCCGTCCACTCTGAGATCAGTGCTGCTCAGGTGCAAGGACACTTTCTGCTGCACAAAATGGACCCTGCAGGGTCTGTAGACAATGTTGCACAAATGAAATTATAGCAGGACTGGAAGGTGTTTTCACACCAATTATTGAATAAACAGAAATGTGAGAAACAGTAAAAAGTTTTTTACAGTTATTACAAAGACAGTTGTGCTTTGATACCATATGCTGCACATGCAGTCTGTGATGATTTTAAGTAGGCTTCTTTCTCACTGGGCAAAGGTTTAAACATTTAAATGTTTGAGATGTGAGTTGTTCAGTGGCCAGCTGTAAAGACGAGAGAACTTCACTCATCCTGAAAAATGAACAATGAAACAGTGAAAACCTGCAAAATTTTGTGGTGATGTAAAATCAAAGCAACAGCATCACCGAGCAGGACTCATTCTGCTGCACCTCTCAAATTTCTTCTTAACAGCAACATTTTAATGAAATTTCAAATGATTTTTTATGGTTTCTGTGATCATGGATGTACATAAACTTACCAGTAACATATATATATATATATATGTGGTCGATTATTTAGTTTTTACATGTAAAGTGCAGCTTGGTGCAATAAATAAATAATTGTGACATCAAATGAGGTACACAGAGTGAAAGTAACTGCAGGCAAGTAGAGACTGGTTTTTAATGGTTTTAGTGGTTAATGGTTAAGAACAGTACAATGCTGAATTGTGCTTTACAATAAGCAGCTTAAAAGTTACATGATCCAGCCACACTTTGCTAAAACTTTTAGAGAAGCTGTTCCAGGCTCCAGAAGCACCAACAACTTGAAGTACGCATCACGTCACACTGTGTTACATTAAGATATTTACTGTGTGGTTGAATCTTGTCTTAGCCACTGTTGAGGATTATACACTGATTAGATACAACCTTAACACCATTGGTGGTTTTAATGTGGTAGACAGAGGTAATTATGGCGCTGGACATGATTGACAGGTGTCCGAACACACAGACATTGCAGCTTACGCCATAAAGGGATGTGCGTAAAAAAAAAAATCTTTTGTTTCCTTTACAGTTAAAAATAAGTTTAGCCTAATTGCAAATGAAACAACACCAGTATCATACACTGCAACGATTACTTATTTGTACAAATTACTGCAGCTTTACTTTAGTGGTTCAGCACACAAACTGCAGCTTTCCAGCTATTTACTTTGCTCTTCACATGTGCAGATGTGTTGTGGAATAGCTCTTGGTCTTGATGGATCCATGAAAGCTGGGCTGGAAGGGTTAAACATTCAGTAAGATGTGGCCCCTCCCTGCTCCACAAGCCTCTTGGATGTAACAGGAGCCCTGTGTATTTGCTGTTCTCCCCTCGTCATGGCTTCATGGCTGTATCGGAGTGTTATGCAAAGGAATGGCATCTGGTTCCTGCCATACCCTATCTCTACAGCACGAGTCTGCTCCAGAAGGGTGGGAAGTGCCCAGAGGACCGTCTCTGCTTTTCAGAACAAGCCTCGCACCGTTGATGACCTGCCACATGTCAGCTTTTTGGAGTTTCTTTACAGATTGGTGTTTCAGGGTTTCTACGACCGTCTGCATGAGCTACAGGTATGTCAGGCTGTACACACTGCATCATAGATTTAAATATTCATCATGGTGATGCATCTTTATTTCCATCTGCTTCCAAAAATGTTGCGTGTTTTGATTCATTTTAGAAATAATTGACTTGACCTGACAAATCTGATCACTTATTGCATGGATTGTTTTGATTCAGATGTTCTGACTGCCTCTGGCCCCAATGAATAATAGAAAATGTCATACAGGTTGCCTTACCTTTGTTACCATAGCAACCCTCAGATAACAACAGCTAGTCTCAGCTTACTCTCTCGGAGGGCAGGATTGTTTACACTCTGCAGAGCCACCGTTTTAGTCGCACGTACACATGTCCACACTTGTGATTTCTGCACATTGGCTTTACAAATGTCCACGTTTATCTTTTAAAATCCTGCATTCACTTTGTCATTCATGCATTGTCTACCATCAGATCTATGAGAAGCAGCGCTATGGGCCCATATACAGAGATGGACTAAAGTCGGTGTCTGTGAACACTCCCAAGCTTCTGGAGGAACTTTTGAGAAACGATGAGAAGTTCCCTTCCCGAGGAGACATGTCCCTGTGGAAAGATTATCGTGATATGAGAGGATTCGGCTATGGGCCTTTCACAGTGTAAGACTGATGTATATTGTACTATGATGTGCTCAGAGCTTCTCCACTTTCCCACAGTCACTGTCCCTTGTCATAACAGCAGCTTGGAAAATAAGTTGTGCTCACTCCAAGAAGCACCCAGGGCAAAGTGCTGTCATGTGAGTGGGATAGGTTGACAGTGACCCTTTAGTACTGCTCTAAAAATATTTACAATAAGTCAGCTTCAGCTCTAGCTTTTAGTAAGGATATTAAAATGCAACAATTAGTCGAGCTTGAGTATTTTATTTTGTAAAAATAAAAGGATAGAGGAAACTGCTAACATACTATTGTCCCTCTTTTTTTTTGTGACTTGGATGTTATGTGCTGGACATTTTTGGCTGTGAGCAGTTGCCAGCAGAGACTCCAGATGAACAAAGCAATAATTGATACAATATGCTGAATTGTTGTTTTGATACTTAGATCTTTAACTTATTGGGTAATGGTACAAAAATGTGGTTCTGCTCATGTCCATAAAAATTTCCAAAACGTTGCAAATGTTGTTCAGATGTTATGTGCTCAACGAATACACATTGCCCTCCTTAGTCTTCTTCAGAAAAAAAAGCAATTCATCATAACTGCTGCAATAAATAATCATGTTAAGATTATGTGTCAGAGACGATTTAATAGATTGCAACATTTTACAGTGCAGTATTTTTTTAAACATATCACAGGCAGTTATCCAAAAGCAGCTGTTATGTAACAGACAACACAGTTTCCAAGAGAATTGTACTGTTTATTCTGGAGTTTGTCAAGGTTACCCTGGTTGTGCCTCTACATTACTGTTACTGTCTGCACTTAGTAAAGTTGGGGCTAATTTCCTTCCTTTCGGTCAAACAATCTAGCTTGCACTGTGAACTACATACTCCCATACCAACAGACCACACCAGGCAACACCCAGCTTACATACTGGCTATTTTTAAAGGTTGAAAATAGCCACTAAATTACAAATAGTCACACGCTGCTATTTTAAAATATAAATTATAGCTACTTCAATAATAATGGAGGACAAAATGTCAATGAAACAATGGAGGGACATATGCACACACTATTTTATTTCGTAAAATGAATTTTAATTAAGAAAATTCAAACATTGCCCATTTTTTAGAATGCAAATGAATTAAAAATCAAAAACTCAAATCTCTACTTAGTATTAGGTTCTTGTGGACGCAGCTTTGACAGAATTTACAGCTTCAAGTCTGCTTGGCTAAGTCTCTACAGGCTTCTTACACCTGGATTTAGACAATCTATCCCATTCTTGGATGTGAAGTGTCTGTAAACTGCCATTTTCAGTTCTCTCTACAGATGTTCTATGAGGTTTACTTCTTTACTTTGGTTGTATCAGTCAAGGTCCCAGAGTCACTGCACTCAGTCCATGTAACCACTCAAGGCCTGTTTGATTTAGTGTTACTGAGATGTTCTTGGCTGAATGCTTCAAACCGTTGTTGTGCTATAATGCCTCAGGTTTCATGCGCTCTGAAGCAGGTTTCCTGAAGAGCACTGTATTTGCCTGGAATCATACTTCCTTCATTTCTGACCAGTTCCCCTGTCCCTTCACTGAGAATCACCTCCATTTTGTTATGCTGCCGTGACCACGCTTCACTGTAGTGATGGTATTAACCAGATGACGAGCGGTGCCTGGCACTAACAAACACAGGACAGCCAGCTGTGACATCAAAAACACAGTCTACTGAAACCTGTAGATCTCGTAGAGATTAACAGGTTACCCAAGAGGTGGGTAACTTCAATAATAACCAGCTTAAAGAAGCAGACTTTTCTCTGCTCCACAGAGAACCACAATCAAATCAGTCAAAGGACAGACTCAAAGTCAAGATGAAGGCTCAACCTGCAACGAAGTCAGGTCGTTGAGTGACATTTGCACCGGCAGTGACAAACACAAGACACCCAGCTGTGACAACTAAATCACAGTCTGCTGATGTAAAACCAGTCTCAATTCTCAAGCGTCAAGTGAGTCTCAAGTCCCAACCTGAGGTGACTTCACAGCCTGTTGCTACAGCTGAGAAACCATCTATCAATTGTGGAAGCACCTTGAATCAGACCAAACAGACTTTCATTCAGATTTCAGAGCTTGATTTTAATTCTATCATTGCCAAGAAGGATGACAAAATTGGGAAACTTAATCAGGAAAAAGCTGCCTTGTTGAAAGAGGTTGAGCAATTGAAACAACAGCTGAAAAATCTTGACAGCCAAGGCAGATCGGGATGTGACGTTCCTTCAGACTGAGCTGTCCAAAATGAACAGGACAGAAAAGGAAGTGGCCTTGGAGGTCCAAAAACTACGTGAAGCTCTGGAAACTCTGAGATAGAAAAGGAAAAAGAGGCAGAGTCATTACTGGACAAACAGGCGGGTAAATCATCCAAAGCCACTGCTGCACTGATCCAGGTAGAAAAAAACCTGGAAACTGAAGGATGTCAGTGGGCGAAGGAGAGGTCCCGCTTACTAGCCTCACATAAGGAAGCATCCTGTGCCTTTACGACAGCGTGGAACAAAGACATGGAGAGTCAAAGATCTCAATGGGAAGATGAGAAGTCCCGCCTCATTAAAGAGCACCTTGAAGCCACCGCCAAAATGAAGACAATGTGGATTCAGGAACTAGAGAGAAAAAGGTCTTAGTAGGACGAGGAGAAATGCCACCTGACAACTGAGCACCTGCAGGAAATCTCCAAACTAAAGGAATTGCGGATCCATGAGCTACATGGGAAAATGTTTCAGTAGCAGAAGGAGTCTCGTCTCCTAACTGAACACCTGGAGGAAACGCTGCTCCTGAAAAGAAGACTTACCAAGATGCAGTAAGACCTAGAAAAAGAAAGGCTGGAATGGCACAAAAAAAAATGGGAATCTCTTGAGAGTTTGAAGGCAATTCCTGTTTGTCCAAACTTTTCATTGGTAGTGTAGTTATATAGTGATTCTAATCCATTGTTTTCTTTAGGAAAAGCAAGATTTGGCAGCAAATGACACTTATTTCATAACACATAACACATTTCCATGTGGGTGCTGCAAGTCTGGACCTGATCGTCTGGAGGTAGTCCTGAGTGCATGTGTGGAAGCAGGTTATGGTCCTGGGAACATTCAGCACTTTATAAATAATTTTATAAATAATCCATGCTTCACCATGATTTAGTGTGATTTTCCTTAGACTTAGGGCTTTTTGATTTTTAATAGATTTGCATACTACTTTGTATTTTCCTCGTGTATACAGCTGTTTTGATTTTTGACATTTGTGTCAGAAACCATTGGGCAACACAAGAAGCAAAGAGACATTGTGACTTTCTGTTTGCTCCCAGGGAGGGGGAGCAGTGGTACAACCTGAGGGCGGTGCTGAACAAGCGCATGCTGCATCCCAAGGACTCTGTTCAGTATGGTGGGATAATCAATGAAGTGGTCACGGACTTCACTGAGAGGATCTACTACCTTCGTCAGTGCAGCCCGACAGGAGACTTAGTGACTAACGTGGCCAACGAGCTGTATCAATTGTCACTAGAAGGTACTGTATATAGCAAATCTGAAAGACACAGCAGTCTATATGTTGTTCACTGCCATAAGTATTGATATAATCATTCAGTCATTTCTTCATTCATTGATTATTTTCTTATTTGTTTTTAGGGATTCATAAATTACACATTGATAGATTAGTAGCAAATGCATTCTGCCCTTTTGTTAATGTTCCTTCCTAATGTTCCTTTCTAAATTCAACTAAAATTATGAACTGACAATTTTGTAGGTTAGGCTAAATAGATGGTCTGGATCATTTCTCTTTCTTACTTTAAACTCTTCACCCCTCAGGCATTGCCGCCATTCTGTTTGAGACGAGGCTTGGGTGTCTGGAAAAGGAAATCCCTGTGGGTACACAAGACTTCATCAACTCTATTGCCCAGATGTTCTCCAACAGCATGGCTGTGGTGGTGACGCCCAAATGGAGCCGCAATGTGTTGCCTTACTGGAAACGCTACATCGCTGGCTGGGAGGGCATCTTCAGCTTTGGTGAGTTGATAGATTCTGATAATATAATAATGATAGAAGGTTTTTGTTGTGGTTTGGTTACTAGTTTGGTTAGTGTTATCTGTGTGTGAGGAGGAACTGGCCCAGAACACAAATACAATACCAGTCAAACGTTTGGACACACCTTCTGCTTCATAATACAATCTCTCATAACACCATCTCCACTTCCTATCCCAGAATGGAGATGGGGTCAGAGCTGGTTCTACTTCTCCTAAAGTCCACCACCATCTCCTTTGCCTTGCTCACATTTAAGGTCAGGTGGTTGTTCTCACACCACTTCACAAAACAGACCTCTGTACTCTGCCTCTTCACTGCTGATACACCCCACCACTGTCATCTGAGAAGTTCTTTGTCTCTCTCCAAAAAGGCCTTCCTCTTTTTGTTCAGCAGCTCTTGCAGGTCGCTGGTGATTCACAGCTTATTCTTAGCTTTTCAGACAACAATGCTGCAGCCTACTAACTTTCATTTGACATGTTCGTTTCTGTGACGATGTGTCTCTTGCCATAACTTTGTGCAGTAGTTGTAGTAGTGCTAATAGGGCTATTGACTGTGTATCCACCATCCTCTGCACAAGACAACTGATGGTCTAAAACATATTAAAAATCCAAGAAGTGTCACAAATTAACTGTTAACTGTTACATAATCCCATATTTGTTTTATCATAATTTCAGTGTCTGCAGTAATGTACAATGTTTAAATTAATAAAAAATAGGAAAAAAACTGAAGGAAGTGTGCAACTTCTGACTGGTAGTGTATGTTGCATTTTTAGGCAGAATAATTTGCTGTCTGGAAACAGTTTGCTGGCTCTATATTTCTATATTTCTATATTTCTGCTCTTACTCTAGCTAAAGAGTTAATTGACAAGAAGATGGACATCATTCAGCAACGTGTAGAGAACAACCAGGAAGTGGAGGGTGAATACCTAACATACCTCCTCTCAAACACTGAGATGAGCACTAAGGATGTTTATGCCAGCATCGCTGAGCTACTGTTAGCTGGAGTGGACACGGTAAATGTGATACTCTAGCAGAGATTCGTCATCATGAAGTGTCAAAACATGAGAAAGTCCAATTTTCTTCTGCATATAAATCTAGATGCTCAGGTACAACCAGATGTGCCTCTCTCTCTCTCTGCATGTTTACTTACTGACATTCCTTTCTTTATTCAGACTTCCAATACACTCGCTTGGACTTTTCACCTGCTGTCCAAGAACCCTCAAACGCAGGACACACTTTATAAGGAAGTGTCCACATTTGTACCTGCAGACCGGATCCCCTCTGCTGAGGAGGTCACTCAGATGCCATATTTAAGGGCTGTCGTTAAGGAAGCATTAAGGTGAGGTTTGGTCTGCACCAATCACCCTCAGCGATGTAAAAAGATACATTAATTTAAGGAATTCAAATGTCCACGTTTTCCTTGTTTTGCAGGATGTACCCTGTGGTTTCTATGAATGCAAGGATCATTTCAGACAAGGATCTTTCCATTGGTGGATATCAGTTTCCAAAGAAAGTGGGTTCCCTTTTTTCACCATTTATATACTTTTGTTCTTTGTATATGTGCATCATAATTTACAACAGAAAAGAACAGAGTTTTAATAGTGGTAGAGATAAAATACTTAAAAGAGATTAGTATTTGACCTCCTGACTATTGTTTCTCCAGACCACCTTCATTCTTTGTCACTATGCCATCAGTCATGATGAGGACACATTCCCAGAACCCTTCACATTTAAGCCAGAGAGATGGCTACGTGACGGTCGTGAGAGGCCAAACCCATTTGGCTCCATCCCGTTTGGCTTCGGAGTGAGAGGCTGCGTCGGTCGTCGGATTGCTGAGCTTGAGATGTATATGGTTCTCTTTCGGGTAAGTGTCAAGCAGGAAAAAGCATTTGCAACATCTACAGAACTCTTGGAGCCACTAAACGACACAAACACAAACAGTTACTTGGAATGAACTCCTAATTACACAAATTAAAGTTAAAGTTAAGTGTTTATGACAATATTTTGTTGCACTAAACAAGAATAGTCAACTTTCATGTAGTTTAGTTGTCTTTTAAAAAGAAAAGCAGATGTACAGAATATGATTTTATGAGCAGATTCTAAGTTGTATTCATTTGTTTTTTTTTGTTTTTTTTGGCAGTGGAACAGAAAATAAAAAATCATGTACCTGAAATGTTTGTGGCCTGGTAGTTGGTAAAAAGCAATGGGCTGAAAGATGCTAATGCTGTACAACACTAAACAGAACTGCATAATTGGGTCATTCGATCACTGCTACCGTTAAAATATTAACTGGTGCAGCTTTAAAGTAAAAAAAAAGGTTGTGATTAAACTGATGATAAAGTAAGTGCATCACATGGGAATAAATGAAATGAAATGTTATTTATATTATTCCATATTTCCCTTTTTTTCCACAGTTAATCAGGCTGTTTGAAATCAAACCAGACCCAGCAGTGGGAGAGGTGAAATGCATCAACCGCACCGTTCTGATACCAGACAAACCACTAAACCTACACTTTGTGGACAGAGGACATGCAAATGCAGCCTGATTCACATTTTCAGATCTGATTGAAAATGTTGCACATGGTAACAGTTATATTTTAAACGACGCTGGATGCATTAGTTTAGTGATAATATCGGTTAGGTATAAGTTTGAAACCCTTGATATAAAAATGCTAATAAAATCCATGTTGATGCTTATACATACTTTATTTTATGTCAATGGCAAAAATCAACTACACAAAGAAACTTGCCTGCCAATATTATGAAGCAGCTGAACGTTGTGGAATATCTCAGCTTTAGGTTTTATACCTGTAATTAAGTGTAGAAGGATATTTTGTGAGCAATATTCATCTGCTCACTTCATTTAACCTCAATGTTGGAATCAGCATGTGAACTGTGCATTCATTATGCATGTGTGAACTGTGAGTCAGCATTTGCTTTTCTATGACTTTTATAGCTACCTCAGTGTGTCACACATGTAACTATGTGGTATCACTTGTAGCATCAGTATCTTTTGTATTCTCTGCAAAAAGCTTCATCGTTGCACTTAAACACAGTGACTGTATTAAATCCTTTAAAAAAGAGCCATAATTTCTATTGTACAGTATGTTCTTTTTCCAAATGTGATAAGCTGGGAAACATGAGAGAGGAGCAGATAATACTTCTTTACCAGAGACACAATCCTTCCACAAACACTTCCACTATCCTGAGAATCAGTAATAGAGGTCACTATTTTAGACAATAGATAATACTGTTTTGTAAGCAGAAATGCCAGCACCATGTGTTACTACCCACTCTGTTGACAGCACCTCACTAAAAAAATTCTTAAAGGATGTAATACAAACTAAAACTACTAAAACAATATATGACATAATTGGCAGTTCATCCCTAGAAATACACAGTAGTAAATACTGTATGCACTAAGGCCTCTTTTCATTTTGGATTTTGACTGGACAAGCAAGGAAAACTTTAGATGTAACTAATGACTTTAGTCAGAGCTCTGTTCTAATCTGGCTGCCAGTGTAACTCCTACAGTCAATGCATCCATAATGAATGCTCTGTCCAGTATGTGAAATGTCCACTGTGAAAGACAGTTTGTTACGAAGAATAAATCTTCATCCAGTTTGCATTCATGCTAGACAGAATGCAGCATCAGTTTTCTAAATTAAGGCTACTGACATTTTTAAATAACTGTACACACACTAAGATATACTGTAGTAATACTAGGTAATTAAAACTTTTTGGACTGGATGTTAAAAAACAAGGAATAAAATACAGTAGATCACCAGTGACTGAGTCAGGTTGCCAAGCATGAGATTAATGACAGCTGTTTTTCACAGTAGGCATGTCCTAGCAGGAGAAACACTGATTTATTTTGTATGATGATGTTTTTATTCTTTCTTTCTTTCTCTTTGTTTAACATGCATCTAATTTTCTGAGGTGTGCAGTATGTAATCACATGTTCCAACTAGTAAAATAATAATAATAATAATGATGGCTGCAGCATGCACTTCTGCACTGAGGTGTTTAAACGCAATACTCAAATGAAAGAACAAGTATTTGCCTAGAAAAATACCCCACTACAAGTAGAAGTAATAAAGTTCATTATGTAAATTTTAGGACAAAAGTAAAAGTAGAAATATACATAAATACTAATAAAATGTGTGACAGAGAGTTAACCCATAAATGATACATCAGCATTGTATTAGCTTATAAAGTTGAATGTAAACCTGTAATAAATAGTAGTAACTGAAGCTGCAGAGGAGTAAAAGTACCACCTTAGTTTTTCAGAAGCATGGATTCTATAAGGTTTTTCATTAAGACTATAAAGATGTTTATTTTCTCATGGCCACTACTCCAGCTGTCCCCCAGCAGGGGGAGGCATCAGTGCATGGAAGAACAACTGTGGATTAGCGCCACTCCAACACCACTACTGGTCAACTACTGGTCTCACTCCAGTGGTTTGGTGTATCAGCTGGGTCTGGAGGTTATTAATGAGCTCAGACCACATCTGTTTAGACTTTACAGTCCTACTGTACACAAGGTTTTTTTCACAATGTTGGACTCAAATGTTTAACACCTTGTGTTAGGCGCGGCAGTAGTTTGGACATGTGAAAGCTGTTACATAGTTAATGCCAGTTCAGACTGACAGCCTGAGCCTCCAATCACAAAATCACGAACGCCCAGAGTTAAATGTGTGAGCGTTAAATAGAGAGACACAGAGGGAGGGAGAGAGAGCGGCGCTGCAGGCTACCTGTTTGTCTGTCTGCGGTGGGAAGTCGCTTCACCTCAGTGTGCGCATGCTGATTGAGAACAACCACGCGAAAGTCATCCACGGCGCGTAAAAAGCCTCGTATGAGCCCAGTGGCACTGACAGCACAGTGATGCCGCACACACTGCGCGTCTGTCGTGCGTCTGAGCGGAATAATAAAATCCCAACAGCTCTTGTCTAACTGCGGCGGCGTGCGACGAGGGAACCGAGCGCTGGACGGTTTGAATGGGTTCGGACGTGTAAGCGTACTGGCATTGCTCGAATGGGATGCACAGTGAGCTTCATCTGCTGTGAAGACGACTTTCTGCAAATGCCCGTTTACCAGCATGTGGAGGAGAAGAAGAAAGAGAACGTGACAAAGGTAAGAAGCTGGTGCGCGAGTGTGCGTCAAAGCACGAGTTGACAAATAAGTTGAACGCAGGTGGTGTTTGTTCAGGTAGTGTCTGACTGTACACTGGACATGTATGTAGGCTGTGCTTTATGAGCCAGCTGACTGTATTAACTGTCGACCTTTGGTTTCACTTGACAGGTTAAACCTTAGTGTGCTGAGACACCTCCTCTGAAAGCACAGCCGCGCTATCAACATCAATAATATGCACTTATTAGTCATTTCACAAAAAAGTCAGTATTAAACCATATTGTGTTTAATACCTGCTCTGACATCAGCCATTCAAACACAGCTTCTGTGAGTGAATAAGGTAAACCAGGCAGCACAATCACTGCCAAGGGCAACTCTGAAAAGTCCAAGTTCAGTCATGCTTGCACCCCATGACAAAAACACAGGGATCAAAAGTAGTGATCCTTCCTGCAGTGATGTAATGGAAGTAATTCACTGTTCCGCTGGATGTGTTTAGATTTGTATTTGCTGTACAAGTTAAGTATCATAGTTTTGCAGCCTGAGGCTTTAATTTCTGCACAGAAAAATGTTGTGACCAAAGTTTTTGTCTGCTCCGTTTCATCCGCTATTTATCTTACTTGAGATATTCCTCAATCTTTCTTCACAGCCTGAGGCGACTGCAGAAGTAGCCCCCATCTAAACTACACCATGTATAGTTACTCTATGGATGGAAAATCCAGATAATACAGTGCTGTGAAAATATATCCAGCTCCTCCTGATTTCTTCTCTTTCTATGTTTACTGGTAAAGGCAGTATGAGCACAAACACAAAATAGTTTTGGAAGATAATTACATAATATAAAGCGTACATGTAGTCCAACTACTAAATCACGAATGTGAAGAGTAATTGACCCTTGACTTTAACAGCTCAGGTCTGGACTTTGAATATGCCACTCCAAAACTTAAATCGTTTGCCTTTTGAGCGCATGTCAGGTTGACATTGACTGTTTTTATGGTTGGGATCATTGTCCTGAGGCATAACTCAGTTATGATTGAGCTTCAGTTCACAGACTGTACCTGACAGATTTCCCTCAGATATGGTAAGTCACCTTTATCCTGAAGCAGCAAAACATACCCACAGCGTTACACTGCCACCTCTGTGCTTGTTTTGTGGAATCTGTGTTTGGTTTGCACAAGATGTAACAGGACAGGATCTTTCGAACAGTTCTACTTTTGACTTATCAGTCCATAGAACATTCTTCCAAAAGGTTTGAGGATTGTCTGGATGTGTTACTGAAGAATTCAGACGAGCCTTAATGTTCTCCTGTATTAAAACTAGTTTTTGTCTCACTACTCTCCCATGGATGCTATTTCTATCCCTATCACATAGTCATGATAAACGCTTTTTATCGAGGTGAGAGAGGTCTGCAGTTCGTTGGATAATTTCCTTGGATCTTTTATGACTTGCAGGATGAGTCGTTGCCATGCTGTGGGACTTCTATTTAAAGGTCAGACACTTCTGGGAAGGTTCTGTGTTGCTTGCATTATTCTCAATTTGTAGATAGTAACTCTGACTGTGGATCTGTGGAGTTTCTTAGAAACTGATTTGTAATCCTTCCCAGGGTGCTCAAAGCAGATCGGTAGCTTTTTGCATCTAGTAAGAGGACATTTTCCCCACAGGCCTTTGCTTCAGATAGTACAATTCTCATCTCAAACTTGTATTTGTTTTGCTCAGGTAGTTTTTCTATGTTCGATTTAAAGTTGACTTGAAGATTTGGAACAGTTTTTAAAATGAAGGGAGGGAGGGGCCTGAATGTATATACAGAATACTTCTCATGAAACTGTCTAATTCTTTTGCTGCTTGGCAGTAATAGTGAAGAGCCACTCTTCTAGAGCTGTGGGAAATGAATGCCCTGACTGTGCCAGCAGGGCTGTGGTTGAAGTAATGAAGTGGTGTTAAAGTGCTGAAAAATAGTCACTCAAGTGAAGTAGCCAAGTGTCAGTTATGAGTATAAATAGTAAGCTTTCACGTTTTAGGCTTGGACATTGTGGAGCTGTTTGTTGCTGTACTGAAAGGCTGAACACAGTTTGAATAGTCAATGTATACAATAATACAGTTCATACACAAACAATAGTGAATTCAGTAAATGCACTGTAGAACCTTAAATCTTTAAACTGTAATCTTTACCGTGTTGACTACTGTGGGCAACTGTGACCAAATGCTGTGTTCTGCGTTTTTTTTTCATACCATTTGCTCTTTTTTTCCATGTTGATGTTTGTGTTGGAGGTGTGCTCAGGTGCGGGGAAATTGCTTCCTGTGGTAATTGCTCCTTAAGCATGTGTGAAGCTTGTGTGTTCCTGAATAAGGTAACAGTTTTGCTGCTCCTGTCTGCAGCGCTCAGGGAGGCCTGTAGTGCAGAACTTTGAAGAGTGATAACAATCGGCCAGAAAGTAAAACCCTGAAGCTGCACAACCTTGACTTTGAACTGGATGAGGGGGCCTTGAATAGGCTTCCGGAAGAATGTCTGCAGCTTTTAGCATCTAGGGTCACTGTATAATGGCAGCAGATAGACTGACAGCTAACTAAAGAACAGGACACAATCTGATGGCAATGGTACACTATACTGTACAGACAAAGCTTACAGACACCACAAACTTATACTAGAAAAACCTCCAGTTGTGCTTTGTTTTTGCTCATCTCAAAAATAAACCCAAAATGTTTTCTAGTTTATACATTCCCACCGAGAATCAACTCTGACTTCAGTTTTCAGTTAATTCATTGTTTTGGTTCCCTCCTTCATGACTGAATTCCAAAATCTTGTGTGATCCACCTCACAAAAAAAACCTCGAGCAGATGTTCCCAAACATGAGCTCATAAATGCTAATTGTGTTTCCATTGTCACGTGATGAGGGGCTTATGTAGAAGTTATGTAAAAGTGCCTGTAAATACAGTGGAACACAATCTAGACATGTTCAGAAATAAAAGTAACATTTAGTTTAGTTCGTTTCCTAATCAACCAGGCTCTCAGTGGAGGTTGAGGCTGAGGTTAGTGGTAGTTACTGATACAGCAAACTTTTCTGTCATATGACAGGAATGACGTTCCACTTCAGAACTAGGCTTTATAGTAGGAAGCCACTACAGTTCTTAGTAGGAAGTAAGGTTTGCTTAGTGCTTCTTAGGTAAATCAAACATAACGTTTACATAAGCGGTGTGACGTTCTGAAACAGAGGCTGCAACCGTGACGGTGACACACATGCACAGACTTGTGTTGTGGATCTTAAAGAAGGAATCACTGCCAGTCTGTTTGAGACATGCAGTCTATTGTTATACTAAGAAAGTTACATTGTGTCCACAGTTGGCTTGGCGGTACACCCGTGCTGCATTCAGGGACAGTATAGTGGGGTGCCTGTTAGCCAGGACATAAGGCAACCCACAATCCCAGCTCCTTCTGTCATATGTCTATTGTAAGTGTTCGTGGGGAGCATTTATTATGCATAAATAATTAAAACCTAATTAAAAAATTGAGATAGTATCTAGTGCAGCTTTTTCTTTTCTTTCCATTTACTGAAATATATACAAAAAAACAAAAACGTAGGAAATGCTTCATCAGTGTAGCTAACAGCAGAGATGTTACTGGCATGTAAGCTGATTTGTGTTGAAATGTGTTATATAAACCACTGTTAGATCCATTTGTTTGGCTAAATATTTAACATTATATCTAATATCTAACATTTATTGGACTTGTGTTATCAATATGTATATAATATGTGGAGGCCCTGCGATAGACTGGCGACCTGTCCAGGGTGTACCCCGCCTCTTGCCCGTAAGCTGGCTGGGATAGGCTCCAGCACACCCGTGACCCCTGCGGGGACTAA
>OMLM01004097.1:34575-45832 GCA_900302695.1 Helostoma temminkii | reverse complement strand
GAAATATTTATTTATTTACTAAAGACAAATTGTGAAAATACTTTTCTTTTAAATGTATTTTTTAAAATTATTATAAAAATTACATACAAGAAATTTTATAATATATTACACTTTATTTCTGTTTGTTTAAGGGATTAATTACAATACATTAAGTGATTTGAAAAGTTCCATAAAAAATGGCCTCACAGGCTTGTGTTAGTACTTGTAGCGGTAGGTGCCTGCTAGTAGCATCCCGCGCTTTCTTACACGAGCAGAATCCAGACAAATGGAAGTGTCAGCTCAGCAAGAGAGCTCGCCACTGCCTGAGCAACTTGAAGCCGAGCAGCAATCTAGCTCGCAACTGCCCACCCGTTTTCATCTCAGACACTTTGTTGTCTATTTTCAACGAGGCAGCCGCAGGGGTCACAAGTGGTGAATCAGCCTTGTGGGAAGGAGAGATGAAAGAGCCCTGTGGTGGGGAGGGGAGAAGGAGAGAAGCATCCCACCGTTTCCTTTCATTGTCCCCTATGAATGTTGCTCAGGTCAGAAGAGTACCAGCACTAAAGAATTATATATAGCAGACAAATGACGAGGTTTGCACTGATTTTTTTCTTATCCTCCCACTGAGCAAAGAGGCCTGGGCTCTATAGGGCAAATCAGCCGCAGCAGCAGTGGTGGACACAGGTAATGGAGATCGAATATATGAGGAGAGTAATGTATGATGAATGTACTCCTGGGTATAAAACTAAACCCAGACTTTAGTGGAACACAGTGTAAAATGATTGTGGTGTCTGCAGCATTAGAAAACTCTGCACATTGAACATCCGATCCAATCATATTGACAAATGAATCAGCTGTTGACCTTTTTCCACATGCCAGCCATTTTGAACACTTAAAAGATTCAAAGAAAAACTGGGCCTTCCGTGTGTTCTCAAGACAGAAGTGCATTGAAACTCTTAGAAGCACGGTGAAAGCCAAGGTGAGAACATCAAAAGATAATAAAAAGTCAAATGACATTTGGAAGCACCATGTCTTTTGCTATGGTTGGCCACTCAATCAACCTGAGTTAACAGGCAAAAAAAGCCTTGGTCAGGGAGGTGGCATTGATAAAGAAGTGCAGCGCAGAGATAGAACTTCAACAGTTCTTATAACAGGGAATGCCAACATGCCAATGTATTGTAGGCTGTATAGTTGTTAAGTGTGTGCTACCCTTTAGGCTCAATGTTCACTCCAAATTGCCAGAACTTAGACTGAGGACCTGTTCAGGGTGTACCCTCATTCTTGCACAATGACAGCTGAGATTGGCTCCACCACCTTTGCAATGAGTAACAGGTAATGGATGGAAAATCAAAATACACAAAAACTCCAAGCCCTATGTCTGGTGAACATCAGCCACTGTTCCTCCGGCTAATACTATCCCTACACTGAAGCATGCAGTAGATCCCATAGGATCTATGAAGAGTGTCTTAACAACAGGGCCAGAGAGGCTGGACAGATCTGACAGGAGCTTGAAAGCAGCCAAATATAGAGTTCGTGAAAGAAAATCTGCTTCATAGTCACCGTTGGGCGACGGTTCATCTTTCAACACAGCAGCTTTGGGACAAGCCTCTGACTGTCATTGTGTGCCTCAGCTAATGTCCAGGCTCAAAACCTGTAGAACATCCAGATATAGACCTGAAGATGGAACTTTATCGAGGTTGAGTGGATCTGCCAGGAACGCTCAAAGCTGTAACTGAAAGTTACAGCCACAAAATACTGAATTAAGGGTCTGACTACTTGTAGGCTTGTTATTTTTTTTATCTTTGAACACGGCTAGGCTGTTTGCCCCATTTCCACTCTTTATGCTGAACTAAGCTAATTATCTCCTGGCTCTAGCTGACACACACGAAAGGGATAGAGCTTCTCTTCTTTTCAAACCCTGGACAACAAAGCAAATAATCCCCAAATGTTAAACCATTCTCATAAGAGCACTAGACATGATATTCCTGTGACAAAATCAAGAGGAGCAGCTTTTACTTTGTGCTCTGTGTTGAAGTCACAACTTGTTTTAATTGCTGATTTTCTAGGAGTATCTTTCCACTTTATGTTCACATTTTTCTTCATGCAAATTATGATAAAAACAGGAAACTGCTATTAACGGGATACCAACACAGAGACATCTAATTACTATCTCACACTTGCAACTCCAGGCACTGGAAATAGCACATTGTTATGACATTAGCATTTAAAGAAGTCATAATTTCCACACCACTGCACTCCTGATTTCTTACCTGGAGGTTTTAATGATATTTTCCTCTTAGTATTAAGTTACAAGACAATCCTGCTTATGAATATACCTGTACTACCCCTCCTTAAAACACAGGAAGGGGTACTATTGGCTATAATGTTAATACCAAGTGTCCAAGCAGCTGTGACCTGTGCTTTATCAATGTAGTCTAGCACTCAAATTTAGTTAGGACCACTAGTGGAAGTCTTTGCTGTCCTGTGGGTAGCCCTATTACAGACTAAATGTTACTTTTGACAGTTTGAACAAATGAGGGAGAGAGCAAGAAAGAAGAGAGCAGATAACTGTCGCTCTCTTTGAGCTATGGCAGCCATCCAGAATGGACCTTCTTTGTATTCAGGGAGCACCACGTTTTTGTGTCAGCACCAGACCAGAGAACCACTTAACGTGACATTTAGAGATGCTCAGAGATTCTCTGGAGGCCAGAGGGAGGGAGAAAAGAACCAATGATGCTATCGCAGACATGTGTTTTAAATGCCAGGAGGGGTGCTTTCGCCAGAGAGCTTTGGCCACAAAGATAAGAGAATAACCCAGCCTCTGGTCTCGCACCTATTGCACCGGTTCTGGGGCTCACATTAAGCTTCGTCCGAAATGGTTTCATCTCATTTCTATCAGACATGATCTTTTAAGGCTCACAGAACAATCTTCTTAGATTGTACACGAGAACTTCTGTTATCCTTAGAAGAAATCCACACGTGCACGCTGCATTTTAAATAGTCGACCACAGAGTCGGACACATTGAGCTTCGTGAGTGGGCAACACAAGCTTTCTGGGATTCTGAATCTTAACCAGATGGTCGTAATACTCATCTTAACTGTGGATCAAAGCCATTTTCAAAGACTCCCAGCCCCCAGAATAATGTCGAAAATCCCCTTTTCATTTATACTAGTCTAAATATCTCTTATCGATTTGGGTTTAGCCTGAAGGGACCTCCACAAGAAGACAGCATGAATATTTAACAGGTAAAAAAAGGTCAGTCTTCTGTGGTGGTACTGAGATTGAACTAATCAATCATCACTTCTGTGTGAAATGTATTCCAATTAAGAGTGTAGGTTGCCATTGGATACAAAGCTTCTTCTACACAGAGGTGCTATAAAAATAGTTTTTAGCAAACAAATTCATGTAAATCCATGAAATGGATATTTTGCAGTTCAAATGTGCACCATTCATCTGTCTTACAAATGCATCTTTACTCACGCGGTCTGTGTAAGCATTTGTATTTGTGCACAAAATGCCTCAGCGTTTGATGCAAGGTCTAGTGACTCTGCCATAGACTCCAATAAATCAGGCAAGCCGTTAGATGCATGATGATAGAGCTGCATAGTGATGAAGCTGCTGTATGGGAGCTGAGTTTAGGAAACAAGGTTAGCCATTCATCATAAGACATCCAAGCCATACATCCAGGAACTACGTAATTTTTACGGTCACGTGTTCCTGTAGACCTCAGACACGTTGAACAGTTTCTTAGACGTGACACCTAATGTAGGAGGAGAGCATGACTTAAGATGTCCCTGGTGACAGGTGGATAGCTGAATTGGCTTTACTGTGTAGAGCTGCAGTAATAGCACCTCTTGCCATGGAATCTTTTTTATTTCTCTTATCATATTTAAACATTTTCTATCATCTTGAACAGCTGCAATTTCCCAAGTGCTCTTCTGCAGATTCATTTTCTTACTCAGCCGTGTGCTTATATTTTTTTGTTTACTCAAGGACGAATAATCCATTTGTACATTTCTCGCCATCTCGGGGCTCCTTGAATATTTAAGGCTTTGATGTTTGGTTGTCTAATGCTGTTACCTAAGCAGCTTGCCATAACCGGCCTCCCAGAGATTCTCCCTGCATGCTTCTCTCCTATATTTTGCAATGTGTCTGTATTGCGACAATAAAACATCCTTTTGAAGCTCCTCTCTTACTGCTTCTGGGGAAGGTGTTTTCTGTAGATAATGACTTATTTCAATTCATACTCCACCGTAAGAGTGCTTTTTTAAAATTCTTAAAGGTTTGAGTGCCTGCAATGTTGTGACATGAATTTAATCATGACCCACTGGTGTGAGCACACATGGCAGATTTATCCTGACAATGATTATTCCATCTCTGGCTAATACAACTAAGAGGCTCAGCTGCCAGGTAGCTGGCACAGATGCAATATGGATAAATGAAAGCATAAACAAGGCCGAAGACCGGGACAGATTCCAGTGGAAGTGCGTCTGGAATGTATGATGAGTGCACTCATGTGGTTTGCAGTCTTAAGCAATGTTGCTGTAAATTGGCTGTAAAATAGTGAACTGTTGACAGTCAGAGGTATTGGCATGTAGCCCAGACAGCCCCTGACTCAGCTCAAAGACATGGTTAACCTGGTACACACACACACATACACACATACACACACCAGCTGGATGGACCATTAACTGTCATAATCAGATTAAACATCAACAAAATCAACGGACATGCTTGTGTCTGCATGTGTAATCTAGAATGTTCTAATACAGAAACTGTGTTTTCACTAACATAATCTGTGATAACATAGTTTTTACTGTGGGTCAGCCGAGATCTATGATCTGTGTGATCTATGTGAAAAAGTAATTGCCCCTGCCATCCTTTGCAGCAACAACTGCAATGAAGCGTCTGCGTCTAGTCTCATCAGTCCACAGAATATTTGCACAAAGGTCTATGGGATAATCAAGATATTTTTCTGCAAATGTGAGTCTTTGTGTTCTTTTTGGTCAGCAGTGGCTTCCACTTTGGAAAATTTATGCTATTTTTGCCCTGTCTCTTTCTTAACATTGAATCATGAACACTGACCTTAACAAGCCTGCAGTTCTTTAGATGTTGTTCTGGGTTCTTTATGGCCCCCTGGAAGCGTTCTCCATTTGTGGATAATGGTTCTCACTGTGCTTCGCTGGAGTCCCATGATACATGTCAATTACTTTGTTTCTCAGACAGGTTCTATTTAAGTGATTTGCTGATTCAATGGGTCTGGCAGTAACCAGGCCTGGGTGTGGTGTATGTATGCTCTTTGCATGTATTTTCCCTGAATAAATATAATCATTATTTAAAAACTGCATTTTGTATTTACTCAGGTTATTGTTGTATAATATTACAATTTGTTTAATGAATGATAATAAATCATTTAAGTAGGACAAAAAAAAAGGAAGAAAGAAAGGAATCAGGAATGGACAGATACTATAACCAAATGAATAAACCTATTTCCCAAAATGTCAAAGTACTGTAAATTATTGGACACATACAAGTGAACAATAATTAAAATGTAAATGTAAATGTAATTTAAATTCAGTTTGCAGTATGTAGTAAAGTGACGCAATCCAAATATGTTAATTCATCTTAAACTTGCTAATTGAATTGTTCATCAAGCTCTAGCTGATTGTTATCAACAAATCTATGGTAGATTCATATTTATTAATTGATATTTAACATTTTTATTGAAATCAGTTTATGGGAAAATTAGCTTATTCAGTCATTAAATCAATAATCAGTAGTTGCAGCCCTTCGGAAAGTATTTATGAAAGCATAAACAAAAACCATTACCCACAAAACTGAAATCAAAATGGACTTTAAACTGAAGTTTTGAAGCAGCATTTATTAATGTTGTCATCCAGTAAATCAGGTGGCCTTTATTATGATGTATTATTTATTTATTTGTGCATATTTGCAGATTGAAATAGCAAACATGGCATAAATACATGGCTGGTGAGTGACACATCTTTCTAATCTAAAACATATTAAAGACCTTCCATTGGTTTTACATATCAGTTTGTTTAGTTTGCACCCTGAGACTGTACCATGCAGGGAGGGTCAAAGAAAACATTAAGTTGCATTATGGGAAATAGGATGCACTCGTTTTGACCCATGCTGGGGACCAAGCGTGAGGAAACCTAAGTATCTGCTCTTTGTTTTGAACCTGAAAAAATTAACTATGTATAATGAGTCCTGATTGAAAATAAATGCTACCATCTGTTTCAGTCAAGGTAGATTTCTCACCATGATGGTGTGTGAGCTCTGTTTTGATGAAGCATAAGAGGATTCATATAACTGATTAATAAATTAAATAATAATTACTTATAATGATCATCATAATCAGCACTGAGTGCTGATTAGAAAGTTCATGTATTATAATAATACACGTTTAAAAGCTGTGTACTTGATTACGATCATCACATAGAGGAAATGCAGCAAAAAGCATCACAACACAGTCACAGATTGGGCTGTTTTAGATATGTTTGATGCCTTTAAGTTCAAATCAGAAAACCCTGCTCAGTCACTCTCAGACTCACACTGACCGAATTAAATGTTTTGATCCAGTATTACATGACTTGTTGGAGACGTAGCGTACGTGTCAATAAAGAGAGGCAGAAAAGCGACAGTGAAAATACACCACAACACGTTCATATATATCAGTTTTACATTCTCAGAACATCACTTGACAAACTTGTCATTTTTTTTGCTCTGTTGTTCACCATGCAGTATATTCATTCCATTATTGGGAGTGTCAGCACTGAAGGCTCCTCCTGAATCAGCCACCACCATATTTACAATATCTGGTCAACATGAGTACTGAATTAATATCTCCCATATAGATTTTGTCTTAGATTTTGTGTATATAGATTACTATATCATTATTTCTACTAAGAAAGAAAGTACTTTAATTTAACTTCTATATAACTAAAACCTGCTCCTATAAACCATTAGTGTTGCTACTATAACAATACACACTAACATAATTAGGAATTCCCTTGTTTTCTGGTGTGATCTGATCCTCACCAAACTCACCTGATAAGACACAAACAGTGATTTTTTTTTTGAGAGCCATTCACACCAGATGTCCTCAGAATACGTCTAAGCTGAAACAGTTCTGTAGCAAAGAATGGTCTAGAATTCCTCCTGGATACTGTGCAGATCTAATCCACAGCTTGAACATACTACAGCCAATCATTAAAACAATCATTAAAATACTATTCATTTTTTCAATTACTTTTTGATGTGTTCTTGAGCCCACAAAGTGATTTCCACTACACAACTGTGTCTGTTTTAATTCAGTTATGCCTGGGGGCCTGAACATCATGGCCATTGAGTATTGATTTTCAGATTCTCCCTCATTCTCTGAATTCTCTAAATATGAGTAATGATATTATGCACACTAGCAGTCAGAAAAAGCAGATTTCATAACATGTAATTGATTAGAAATAGAGTGCAGACATTGTTAATACTGTAAATGACTGACAGATTATAATCATCTTATAAACAAGTTTATTTATTTAAAAGGAGACTGATCATGAATGAAAAACATGGTAATTCTACGTGTGTCCAACCTTTGACTGGTAGTGGTATATTATGTGAAAAGTTAGCATTACACTGTTTCTTTCAGTCTTTTCTTACCCCATACATGTTGCTGGCATCAGATTTAAATGCTGATGTTGTCTTACTATATTCCAACCAAATATAAAATTGAAATTTTCTTTAAAAAATGCATTCTGACAGCATTCCAGCTTTTGAAAATGGCTTTGAGAAATCATAAAAATCAGAGAGCCATAGATGTGGTGTGTTTGAAAGTGAAATTACATGGCAGTATCAGCAAAGTCAGAAAAAGTGACCTTAATATTGGGCTACATGTTACAATAAAGCCTGATGAGTTAAATTACAGTAATTTCCCCTCTGACATTCATTCAGTGCCTTGAATCAACTTGGGAAGACTGTTTCGTGGAGACCGTAAACATCCATCAGTGCTGATGGTACAGACAGGAAGGCTGATTAGGCCACGACAGGACATGTCACCATCAACTGTGTCCCCAAAGTTTCAATTACCTGCTACAAAATGCAGATTGTATCACAGAGCTCCTCTCCAATGTCCTCACAGCGTAGTGGATGGTAGACCAATCTGGGTTATTCTCTGTCGAGCTGCCAAGGTGCACAGCGTGGGCCAACAGCTTCCTTTTCACGCTGGACCAGGCGAAAAGAATGTCCCTTTTGATTAAGTGTTTGGATGACTCTGTGGTGGGAGCCCAGAACAGGCTGGCGTGGTGCCGTCGCCACGCTGCAGGTCTGCGGGACTGCTGGTGGATCCCTGTGGTGGAGAGTTCGCACATCTTCAGTCACTTGCTCCATATGCAGCCAAGTCACATGACCAGAACTGTCACTGTACAACGCCGACATCTAATAACACACTGTTAGCCCAGCATTTGTTTCTGGACAATGTCTGAATATCAGAATATTTAGTCCTGGAGTTTAAAGTAACTACATTTCTGACGAAAGTGTACAGAGTAAAAAAAGGTATTGAGAGCCAAGATGTTACTTTATGTGCATAATTATTAATGAATTAATTATAATCAATAAGCAGATGAATATCTGCTTTTCTTTGAAGTAATTTTAAAATAATTTCAGTTGGAAGAGAGGCAATTCAAAGTAACAACTGTACTTAATAATTCTGTGTCCAAAACCTTGGTTTCCAACCAAAAGTCAAGACAGTCCTATCAGCCTCAGCTCTATTTTTGTTTATGTCATGTTTACATCATAGCGTTTAGAAATATGAAATAGCAGAAGAAGCTACTAGCAGTTTGTAGCAAGTACTTATCATTTAAATTAAAAAACATAATTTCAGCTAATTCAAATGGTTTTAGACTGTGTTTGGTAAAAGAAGCTAAATATTTAAGGTTGCAAAAATTGTAAATATCCAGTGATTTAAGGTGGTATTTCTCTATGTTAATATTGGCATGGCACTGCGTTTTACTAATATTTAAAGCACCTGTGATAAGTAATAAAACAATAGTGGTTAATGATGATGATGACACTACAGAGCAGCTGAGTAGTAACTGCCAAAATGCTATGACTGCATTGGTAAATAATTAGAAAACCAAAGGCACACAGCTGCTGTATAAGTTAGAAATCATCAGCACTTATGATTTGGCCTCTTGATTTTTCCTCCTTCTCTAACAGCTAATGAGCAACAGATCATCAATCAGAGCTACTGTATGCAGCTAACTAGTGCAGGTGGATGAGGGAACAGAACGGGAAACTGAGGCAACACCTGACAAACAGCAGCAGGTAATCTTCCCATTATACACAGGGACTAATGAGGCAATGAGCAGCAGCTGAGCAGTCAGGTGACAATCAGGTGGTCGTTAACAGCAGCAGTTGAGATGTAACAGTTGTCAGACATGACGGGAGAAGAAGATCCGAGGGAGGAAGAGAGGACGGACGAGCTGCTGTCGCCATGACAGCACCGCCATCTGTACATTTTCTTAGGTGACAACTTAAAGAACACACCTGCGTGCTGAGGGCTTGGTTTTTATGTACGCCACCTGTTCACCTGTAGGTGTTAACAGTTTCACACGCTTTCATTTTACGCCTTGTTACTTTAAAAATGAAGATGCTGCGACTATTTATTCCAACCCGCCCCTTCCCCTCTACATGAACACCTGACTTTCTCTTTTGCTGCCATCATAATCCCTATGACTACTTGAGGGGCAACTTTGCGTCACTTGCTCATAAGGCTGACGATGCATTATGAAACTGCTTGGTGTTGCTTAACAATAAAATGTAACTATGGGTCGTAATAAGCTGCTTGCACAAGCGCCTTGTAGGGTTATTGTATGGAACAACAGCCTCATTTATTGCATTCCTTTTACTATGTATGCTTATTAAAATGATTCATTTTTATTATCCTGCACACTTTGTATGTTTCTTATTCTCATTTATACTGTTTTCTAGAAAGCCAGCAGCAAGAGTTGTGAACTTATTGATGCTTTGAGGCACTTAAGTTTTGGATAATTTTTCATGCTCTACAAAATGAATCTCCAACAGCAGCACAGGACGTGCTCTTTTGTCCTCCACGTTGCTCCTTTTTTTTTCCTTCTTTAAATTTTCTCAATATTTCTTGTGCAGCAGTTTTACATTCCATTTGCTTTCCTTAATAGCTTCTCAGGCTGCTCATTTGCTAGAAATACCCAGAAACTCTCAGCTTGGCGAAGGTCTCAGCCGCGAGACTCCATAAGTGAACTTTCTGAATGCCTCTCGACATCATTTTCAAATCAATACTAATTCCAATAAATACAAAATACGTACACATCTGTGGCATGCCTCGCTGAAAATGAAAAAGACAAACCCAGATAAATAGAAATCCCAAACCAATCCAATCATAATTTCCAGGAAGCTTCAGTTCCATTATTGAGAGGCCTGTAGACTGCTGCTGAATCAGCACTTGCAGGGGTTATTTCTCATAAGGCTTGTATAGTGAGCGCCAGGGACCTCGTAAATATCCCAGCTGCACAGTCAGAACAACACAAGTCTCGCTTCAGTGCACAAAACATTAATGCAGATTCTTTCCCATCAGGCATTCTGCTCAGATTTTAATCAGCATGCCATTTGTAGAAAAGGATTTCTCTGGGAAAATGAGCACTGTGTCGTGTAGTATCTGGGAGAGGCCTTACAGGTAAAGAGCACGCTGACACTGGGTATTATCATCACTGAACCAAAAATAAATAAATAAAATAAAATAAAATAATGCCCACTTCTGCATGACCTTTAGAAAATGAGGTATTTCTTCTCCTGAGACTTTCCACAACAGATTCCCTTCGTGCTCCCCCCTCCACCCTCTCTGAGGATGAGGGACGTGCCTCCCCTCAGACACAAAGAGAGGTGAGCCACACACTAAACTCCCATACAGATTAAGTCAATGTCAGAGCAAGAGGGCAGAGTGCATTTAGTGCTGAAAGAGGATTGAATAGAATACATACTAAAGTGCATCCTGGTTAAATCCCTTGATGGAGGGCATCTTAGGCAAAATAACAAAAGCTTTTGATCAGTGCAGGCTTAAAGGGAATCCGTTACTGAGGGCTAAAATGCCTTTAGTTCTAGCCCACGGTGTCCGTATATTCAGCTGTTAGTGTTCAGGTAAAGGGAAGCCTGTGTGGAATGATGGCAAAGCGGTAGGCACACACACACACACACACACACACACACACCCACACACACACACACACA
>OMLM01004097.1:8829-32448 GCA_900302695.1 Helostoma temminkii | reverse complement strand
AGCTGTGACCTGATAAAGACGAGAAAATATTATTAATTATTATTTCACAGTAAAATACACGCAGTTTATTCACCTGTTCATTACATATATTTTAATAATGCACTGCTTTACTCCTTTAGTCATTTATTCATGTGGTCACTCACTAATTCACTCACTCACTCACAAATGTTTGCAAACTAATTTTCTTAACATAAAAGCCTCATTCATTTCCTTGGTGATTCACTCGCTCATTAACAATTATCCAGTAAAATGCAACAAATAACTTGAATGAATAAATGGTCCACAATAAATTAATAATTCATTCATTCACTAAGCGAAAGATGAGTGATGTTAGAGTCATACGGTCACTCACTCACTCCACTCAAATGAAAGCTAAAACCAGTTCATGTTGAACAAATGAATGAATGAATTAAAATTCATGCATTCATTCTTGAATAAGTAAAGCAGTGACATGAGAGTCACTCGCTCAGTCATTCACTCACTCATCCAGGAAGCCAGCAAATAAAAGTCAATTAAAGTACCTGGATAAACAGCCAGTTAGTTCTTTGTATAAATCACTTATTCATTGTTAGTGAGCGAGTGAATAAGTGAGAAAGTGAGTGAGTGAGTTAATAGTTACTTTTATCACTTGATCACATTTAACCACTTATGGTCGTTCGATTCATTAACTAACTGACTTATTCACTCTGTCATTCACTCACTCACTTAGTCACTCACTCACATCCCTTCAGTATAAGCCGGTAAATTAAGACAATAAATAAATGGATGAATGTGTAACCCAGCTTATATTTCAATTCACTCATTCATCATTAGTCAGTGAGTTAGTAAATTAATGAATGTATAAGCAAATATCAGCGTCAGTGAGCAAGAGAGGCACAGCACTGGGTGAGTGAGTGAATGGGTTAATTACTGACTAATTTGTCTACTAACACTGGTTCACTCAATGCATTAACTAATTATCCGCCCACTCTCTCATTGTCTCACTCATTCTCTAAATTCAGCTCATTTAATCACTCAATAAACCAATAAATGAAAATAGAGTGAGTGAATGTGTGAGCACATACATTAATGAATGAGTGATTGAGCAATTCATTCACTTTTTAGTTAAATCTGGAGATAAATGAATTAAATGTGTAATTAATAAATGAATGCATGAATAACTTAGTCAGCCTGGAGTGGAGAGACTCACTCACTCACTCACTCACTCATTCACTCACTCACATTTAATGAACTATAGTGTGCTGCTTTGCTCATAGACTCATGTACAATCAGCCATTCACTTTTAATTTCCTTCTTCACTCAGTCATTCTAAGTGATTCTGTCAGTTGCTCTGTGTCTCTGATCTAATCTGAGTGAGTAAGCAATTGAATGAATGAATGAATGGATGAATAAGCGACTGACCAATTAAGAACCAAACAAGCACATAAATTACTGCGTTGCAGAAAATAAGCAGTTTGAAGACGCACCCTTCTTAAGCCATTCTAACCACCATTTTTCACTATCAGCACTCTCACAATAAGCATTTTTCAAGCCTGCAAGAGGAGTTATTGCAGTAGACTGAAAGCATTGCTAGAGTGCTCCAGGGATGCACTTTCCAAATGTGTGTTCTTACCAGCATGTAATGCAGGCTATAGAGCTGTTAAAGCTGGAGTGTTAACATGCACACCACATGGCATTTCAACACCAGCAGCCGGAGCAGCCAGCAGCAGAAGGTCCGTTTCAGTTTCCTGTAATTACAGAGCCAGTCGCGCTAAGCTTAAGGAAGTAAATCACTTAAGAAGGGCAGGGTCCTGTAAGGTGTGTGGCCTGCGTGTTGAAGCCAATTTGCCTTGGAGTTAGTTCAGAGAGCAAATCTCCATATGTTACCGAGGGCGTTAAAGGGGGTCGACGAGGACCGGCACCTTCAAGAACTCTTCCAATCCATTAAGTGTCCTTTGTAGCGTCCATCAGACTTAATTTAACACCGTAACATAGTTTGAGAGCTGTCTCAGAGCCATATCACCACTATGAGTGAGTCAACAACACTCCAGTCAACACTTGTCAACTGAATATAATAGTCAGGGAGACGTCAGCATTCATTAACATTGGCACTTTGGTGTGTATAAGGTTGATTACAGACATAAGTTGGAACCGAGTCTGGGCTGTGTAGCAAATTTTCAGCTATTAAGTGTCAATTTTTTATGAATTATTTTGACAAGAAGTGTTGATTGGTGAGTCATGTTTCCACTCGCAGAGCTAATGACTGTTGAATAAACTGTTGTAGGTGTTGACTTACACAATGGTTTTTCTGCTGCTTATCACAGGACCAGACAATATGTGCTATAATATGATACTACACGGAGCGGTCCTGAAAAGCACTCAGTGATAATGCGATGCTGCATTGATCCCTGCACTGGAACAAGCGTTTCAGCCGGGTCGTTCCACAGGGAGGTCAGAGGTCACTTCAGCTCGCGAGCAGCTTTTAGGGATTCAATGTCGAGCCCAAGGACAAATCTTTATGTGCTCTGCTTAATAGTCATTGCTGAGCCATCATTCCCATAGCTTTTACCAGTCATATATGAGAAGATGCAGTGGATATACACACAATACTGTACATTTTTTAGAGGAAATTTAAGCCAAGTGGACCATGAGTCATAACTTATTCTATACCGATGAATTTATCGGATGAGATGTGAGTCATAACTCATTCAACAGCCACAAATCTGTCACATGAAGTTCTCATTTCCCGAGGATAATGCCTGGTTGATTTTCTGTCCACACACTTAAGAAAAAAAAATCGAGGAGCTATCAGACTGCACCGATCGGCCTGGAAACAGACGAACTATTAAGTGAAGGCTTGTTGTCATTTCAAATTAAAAGTGCTGAATAAAGACTTCACTGAGCTCATTCTGCACTCGATGATGTGTTGTTGTGAGGTTTTATGTCGCAGCTTCATCAGACCTGAAAGGCTCTTGTCCTGTCACTTTGGGCCATGTAGCCTCTCTGTGACGGACTGTGACGCACGGGATGATGGCAGCAGAGGGAATAGAACAGAGTGTGTTACTCAGTCATGTTACAGCTCAGATTAATACAATATTTAATGCTTCTCTGATCTATTCTTTAACATCACTCTGCTTTGGGACATTTGTTTGTATTGCAGGCTTGATCCATCTTTTCTTAAGAGAGGCTAAGAGAGGTTAAAGAGTATTATAGTTGTTTTCCCAATATATATGTACTCTGTAATCCCCTTTTGCTTTGTACTGTATAAAGTAGCTGAAGTTCAGACATAATCATTGAGAGTATTTGATAAATCGGAACCCATTTAGTCTATTTTAAGAATATTTCCTATTAAAGAGTAATCCACCTGATACTGAAGGATGACTCTGATCTTATATAAGTCATATAAAACAAGGAGGAGATGGGGATATCATATGTGAACGCTTACCTTACTTATGTGTCATGTCTTTGCAAAGACAGTGTAATCTCAGCCTTAGACTCATATACAGTTCATACAGCATTTGAGTCAAGTTATACTTGTATTTACAGTATGTCTTTTTTGGTATAAATATTCTTCCAAATGTAGGATATTTCTTCCCAGATTTGAAGAAAATCTGATCATGTTTTTGTCCATCCACTTCTTTTATGTGAATATTAGGAGCACAATGAGAGGGCACAACGAAAATCAAAGTACAATCACAGAAAAACCATGTGGAGAACATGATGATGTTTTTGTTTTTATTCTGTATTAATTTAACTGTCTCACCATCACTCCACACAGGTGTATTTTTACTTTCCTGAAGTTTGACATCAGGAAGCCTGAGCTTATGTTTTATTTGAGAATTCTCAGTACCTATAGAAACAGGTGTTGGAAGAGCATAATTAAAAAAATTGTGATCCTTCAATTTATTGCTTATAATTTTTGAGATGTCTAAAGAAATAATGAAAATGGCTACAGCCATACACTCAACAAAGTACTGCAAATGCAACACATAAAATATGGAGTGAAAAGCAGCCTCACCACAGGAAGAAGATATGATCAGCAAGCAGTAAACACATAATGATTAGCAAAAACTTACTTCCACCTAAGCTGACTGTCTCTGCTTCCTTCTTTCTTCTGTGTTTTCTAGCCACAGATATATGCATTTGGGTCACAGGGATGTTGTGAAATGAGCTGAAAAAATCTTTTACACTAAATGTACAGCATAATTAGAGATCTTAGATATGTAAAAACATCTGTCCTCTGTTCTGATCAGTGTGTCAGCAACACATAATGAGTCTTACCCAGATTCACCTGATTACCGTACCTCATGATATGATTAATATTTTGCACATTTGGTGTATGTTGTCCTGCTGCTCTGTTCTGAATACAGAAGCACCATCTGTCTGTTTCTGAGCACTTCATAGTCACCTTGGATTCACCTCTCTCCTACACACTGCACCAATGTGAAAACTAATAACACTAGCAAATGTATGAAATACAGCGTGATATGACCAAAACCTAGCTTCACTCACAGAGTAATACGTGGAAGTGTTTCATAATCGTAATGATTTTCTTTATTAATAATACAGTACGTTTGCTGTGATTGTGGGTTGCTAACTTTAGAAAAGTTTCTTCTAAGTATGCACAAGAATAAAAACCAAGAAAGTGAAAGAATAATCACTAATTAGCTCCTTGGTTACCAAATGGGTTGGCATAGCAACCAGTTCCAGTTTTGTTAAAGCTCATCTATAGTGACGCTGTGTAAGAATTAGTGGCAATGCTTTGATGCATCTATAACAAGGCAACTGGAATGTAGTTCATGTTTAGTGGACACTGACAGGAATGGAATTGATCGCAACACATTTTCAGTTTAGAGTCAGTTTAGATTGTAAATCACCTTCTTTTGTCTTTCTTTGCTTGTTTTCTCCTTTATCCATTCACTTCAGACTTGAGCAGTATGTGCTGCATTAACCCATTCAGCCTCCTTATGTGTAACATGCATACGTCACTTAATAATAAAGTAGTTTTTGATAGGAGCACTGCTGGTCAGAAGCTCCTGCAGGGCTTTGCTCACAGCATTCACATCACAGCGGGTTACAATAGTACTGTAAGGCCAGACGTCAAACCTGCTTCTATTGCCGGGCTGCACAGTTCGTCCTCTGCAATCGGCCTCCCACTGAGCAGTCAGAGGGTGTAACCTTATTACTGACCTCATTATTTCAGATTAGAGCAAAGAATGCAGGCCAGCCCACAAAGAGATCAGCCTGAGTCTAATTAGCTCAGTTCATTCTGGACTCAGTTAAGTTGGTTTTTGCTATTAATTTGGCCATGGCACCCTATTACGGATGATGATAATGGCACTATGGGCTCAAAAATATGCAGATATATGCGGGAGGTTGACAAGGTTTAGTGGCCAGCAGGAAAAAAGATGCTTTTATGGAAATGCAGTTTTCCCTTTTTCTAAACAAGGTTTCACTGAGATACATTATGATTAGATTATGTATTTGCAAGTTTGTCACATTTAACTTTACAACTGCAGTGACACAGTTGGAAAACAGACACGGTCCAGACAGTTCTCCACTTGTGCTACTGTTTTTTTAGCTACTGTAAATGCTAAACAGCAGCATTTATCTGTATCCTGTAATGACCAGTAGCCAAAAAAGTTTCCTAGTCTTACTTTAAGGAAACAACCAGAAGAGGCTAAAAGATCTAACATAGGTGAGTTTGATTCTGTACATTTTTCACTATAGGAGGCAGTTTGCATTTGAAGTTCTGATTCGTCACTTCTTGTGGGTGGAAAAGTATCTGTACAGTACCTAACAGTTTTATTTATAGTATAAGGTGAATGTGAATGTACAGGTCTTTTGGGAGATCCTATGCTGCTGCCTGACATTGTGATGTTGGCTGATGAAGCATAAAAATCTCTTCAGGTAGCATTTAGTCTTTGTCAGTGCTTTCTCTGCTTTAACACATTAGGTACTTGCCAACGATGCATAGACATTAGATGTCTGTGATACGTATGTCTCTTTATGCTCATGATACAGCATGAGTTTACCAACCTGTCAGTCACATCTGAAAAATTTCACCTTTTGCATGACTTGGCACGTGGTAATTGTTGGCATAGTCTGCTGAGCCTGTATCATGAAAAATGTGACCTTGATCACGTGCCTTCTAGCAGGATGGTGATAATATTAGAAATTAGGGCCAACAGAGAGCTGAATGACCTCTGAACTCACAGTGGAGGAAGGCAAGCAAGAAGAGAGGTTGTGGTTTATGAAATATTGATGTTCAGACCAAGGTGACTCTTCCAAAGGCATATAGGGACCCTCTAAACTTAGCTTTATCTTTACAGTTATTAGTTATGTCTATCGATAAAGCAAATGCGTGAATTTTTTTGTCAAGAGGTAGAAAATCGACACCACTATGATGATTGTACGCTAAATATCATATAGCCATTCGGGTAGCTTAGCTTACGATAAAGACTGGCAGGGGGGAAACAGACAGCTTGACTGTGTTAAAAGATCAAAAATAAAAAGTCTGATTGAATCCAGAAACAAAGTCAATGGTGAGTTATAGTTTTACAATGAGTTTTGGGGCTCATACATGAAGAAGAAATGTTGGTTTATTTTGATCTTGATTCACATTCACTAATATTTTCTTATGTGAGAGTTGTTCTCAGGTATGAACATAACCTACGAACAACCAAAAGCAGTGGTTCTCAACTCGGCTGGCTTCGGGACCCACCATCGACCCTTGAGGAAAATTTTCTTTTTCTCAAATGTATATATATTTATACAAATCTGAACATTACAGTAACTGAGAAGTATTAGCTGAGAATACTCACTCACTAAATCTATGACGACCAACACTGCACTATGAAGAAACCTCAGTTTCTTCAGTAACAGTTTTTATCCACAAACCCAAAATGAATTCAGCAACAAGGGCAATTCAAAAAGATTCAAGTATACAAAATGAACTTTTCTTCTGATTACTTTATCAGTAGGTAAATACTGCAAAACACTGTGCTTTGAAGAAAATCAAGCAGCACTCACTTCAACATTAGGTGTAACACTGACATCATAGACCTGAGTTTGGGGGAAACCTTACTGCACAAAGCACACCAAGGTTTTCGTCCTCCTTCATTCACAATGTACGAAAAATCCAGAACTGTAGTTGGTGTTGTACTTGCATTTCGCCATACTCAGTTAGCTTATGAAAACAAACTGGTTCTTCTTCAATGCTGTGGGCATTATTGCCACCTGCTGTTGAGGAAGTTTTCTGATGCCCAATCGCGACATCAAATACCTCAAATATGATGTAAACACATGCTGATGTGTTTATGAATTTACAACCAACACCTGTCACTAAATATGTGTGTAAAGACGTTTTGAAAAAACCACACAGGCTAAAAATCTTTTAAATTTATTTAAAAAAACTACAACATCACATTATTAATGTTGTATTTTTTTGGCTGAAGCTAATTGGACTTTGTGTAAATGTATATATGTAAATGTTTATGGAATCCAATTTAATCCACAAAAAACTTTATTAGTGAAAAAGTGCACCACAGTAATGAATATTAGATAATTTGTCAAAAAGGGCAGAATGAAAGTTGTCATAGTTATATTTTGTTCACAATAATGATCACCAACATTTTATAGCTCAGCTCTTGTTTGGCATCTTTTAAATATGTGATAATAATTAACTGGTGCACCTTGTTAGAGACAGGTGCTCTACCAGTGTGGATGTTTGAAGAGCAATTCATCACTAAAATCTCAAAAAAATAGGAACTTGTGTCATATCACAGCCCTCAGTGCAGACACTTCATGACAGTGAGCAGTGACTTGTATTCTGGTGAGAAATGTGAGATATTCAGAGGATCTTGGTAATCTCCACACTCCTTAGGGGGATTAGGGGCAGTCGAAGACAGGCTTTATTATATGAGGGAGGAGGAAGGGGGGATTAATCCAGAAGTCTAGATTTATACAGGAACCTGTCGACTGGTTTGAAGATTATTTTTTTTTAAATGGTGAGTATCAATTTCTTAAAAATAGAAAAAATGTGGAGGAAATCTCTGCAAGACAGATCATTATATGCTATCAGTCAAATGCCTCGTGGTTTCTATTTTGTGCTGTGAGACATTTTGTAGCATGCATGACTTAGAAGTTATTTTACACAGTAATAATTATAGAAAGGTTACAAGCTGTAAATCACTCACAACCTTCAAAGTGCTGCAAGAGAACAGGAAGCGCAGTGCTGATAGAAACTTGCACATATTGCTAAAAAGTGGATAGCTTTTCAGAAATTCCTCACTAGTTTGTGTGGGTAGATGTGACCTTTGCAGAGCACAGTCTCCCATTTATCCTGTCCATATCTACATGGACCTAGAGGACTGGCTGACACCTTCACAAAGCTGCAAAGATTAGGATGTCAAGCAAAGGTTAAGGCTAAGACGCTAAAGCTGCACACGCGGGGTTGTTGTGTGTCCGGATGTCTTTGACACTATGCGTGTCGTGGGTGTGTTTGAAAGCCAAATGAACTCTAGGAAGTCTGTATGAATGTACAGTAGCTAACTGAAATCCAGATATTTTTTAGTAAATACAGAGGAGTGAGTCTGTCTGTAGAGGGAGAAACACTATACCGCATTTTGTTTTAAACTTTCAAACGCTCTGTATAATTTAATTAGTTTAAGTGTATGTTGTCTGCAGCTCCTCATGTAGTCTATCACCTAGTTTTCGCCTGAGCCACATCTTCACACCTTTGCTTGTCTGGACACCTCGTCTTTCTCGAAGCCTTCTTGGTTCCCTCGTCTCCACACCAGCATCCCTGGGGCTTTTCCTTTATCACCAAAAATAGCATCTCAAATCTGCAACCGGTGAAGATCACAGTGCAGCGCTGGTCTCCTCGCTCATCATTTCTCTCCACACGCTCTCCCTCCTCAATCTGCGCTTGATGTACAGAATGATTGATTCACTTGATTGTAGGATTTATCGAGTAATGTTACCTGCTGATGTTCCCTCCGAGCTTTGGAGGGGAAAGAGCACGATTAACGGATCATATTGGACTGAAGGAGAGTGGATTGTGTCGCAGTTGTAGTTTTTGTGTGCGCTCGCTTGTTGGATAGTGAACCCACTGTGCACAGATGGGGACTGGGATCATTTTGCCTGTAATTGGCACACGAAGATTCAATTAGTACAAGAGAGAGAGTCCGATGAGTGAAAATGGATGCCGCTTGACCTCGTGCTCTGAAGATGGATGTTATGAGACTTGCTTAGTGTCTGTGCAACTGAGCATCTTGATAACATCCCTTTTAACAGTCACACTTGCTCGTGCCGAATCTACCTCCTCTGACGTTCCCATCTTCCTTGTGTAATTGCCAATCTCATTTACTTTTTTAGGAATTTGTGCCCCTGCGCTGTTTTTTATAGCTCTCTCCATTTGTCACTCCTGCTTCCCAGTAGTCATCTATTCACCCACACTCAAGTTCCTTAAGCTGACGAGGCTAATATTTTATCTGCTTTGCCAAATGCAGTTTCTAAGGGCCGTATGTTCTCCCTGCTGACATGCTCATTCAACACTTCCCCCTGTGCTGCTCATTTTAACGACATTTAGCTTCATTTTGAGCCCTGCTCTTGTGTAAATGCATGAGCCAGAAAAAGTTTTCTAGCTTCTAGGTGTGCATCCACAGTGTTTGGCACTCTGCACTTGCCAACGCACTCATGCCTTCCTGAGCATGACAAACAATGATAACTGACCTTGTTTGCAGTTGGAAGTGGCTTGTCTGAAGTTATACAGATATCCATCCATCTATTCATTACCCTAACCACTGGTCCTCTCATGGGGGTCGCATGACTGCTAGAGCCTATCCTATCTGTCATTGGGCGAGAGGCAGGGTACACCCTGGACAGGTGGTTATATAGATATGTCCTTTATTATTATGGTCTATTTTGCTTTTTGAGCCGTTTCTCTTACTCAGTGTAAGTGTCCACTGAGAAAATGGGCCTGTTTAGGTAGTAGCTCTGTAGCTGGCAAACCACAGAGTTCAATGGATGTGCGTATAAACCAAGTCCTCAGAAACAGAGCTGGGCTGTGAAGCAATTTTGGCATGGTGGCCAAACTGCATTACTTCAGATTGAATACATTTTTTACGAGTGTCACAAACCCCATTTCATTTTATTTTATTGAGCCAAGAGGCACAACTGGAGCAGAACACTAGTGCACATGCCCTATGGTCTCATAAATGCTAAGCATGTGCAGCATCCAGGTAATTTTTATACCTATAATACTGAAGAATTAAGACATTTTTCAGATAATGTGTCACTGAGCATTTTGCTTCACTTGGTCCATACTGTATACTTTACATTGTGTTGACATCATGAAATAAAGTATTCAGGTTTGATAATACATCTATGATTTAAACACAATATTTCATTTGTTAATACCTCACAATATTTCTTAACTCTGATTGGTACAGTATCTGACATCACCTTTTCATTACTAAGCCCCACCTGCTTGAAAAGGGACAGGACAGAAAACAACACCCGTCATGTTAGACTAAAACAGTTAAAACAAATAGAATCCATCACTTTATCTATAGGCAACCAATCACTCACTGATGGTGAATCTCTCTGTACATCCATTCATTAGACAATAAAACTATTAAACAGTGATACTTTGAAAGAAGAATACAAAGGAAGATTGGGAGGATTTTCCATTAAAGTGACATTACCTCACACATACAGCGCATCATTTAAACTTAGACTAAATGTACAATGTTTCACATGACTGTTGTTCTTCTAACACACAGGGTTCATTCGCTCTGTTCGATGTAAGAAAGTGTGACTCACACAGCAGCCATTATCACAACCAAAGGGGACATTTTGATTTTAGGGAGATAAAGCTGAACTGTTAAAGACACCATGTGACTAGAGGCTGAGATGACTGAGGGGATTTTTTTCCGTCTTTTTCTGTCAGACAGTAATTCCGTCGTGGAGGCAATGGTTAGGGGATCCCTCGTGGGCCCAGAAACACCTTTAAAATGGATTTGCTCCAACTGTGCGAGTTATCAACACCCTGACTTCAGTGTGAAATCGATGTGCAGTCCTGTGCTTGTTTTCAAAGTCACTTCTTCTCCCAACTTGGCAGATAGAAATGGTTTGGAAAGCGATAGTTCATTGACTGCACTCATTGGACCAGGGTGAGCTTGAGTCGGGGGAGTGAAATCATTCCCCAGAAACGTCTCTGCTAAAGCAAAATGATGTAAAAGAAGAAATTCTATGAGCTGCTTTTCCAGCAGCATAAATAGTTTCCATCAAGGCTTTTATCATGAGACTGATGGTGTCCTTGATGGTAGTGAGTGAATTAACAAGGCAGATATTGATCTTTTGCTGTGAGTTTCCTCTGTAGCTTTTTGATGGTGATGTAGAAAGTGAGAGAGGGACAATCAGGGAGGGAGATGGAGAGAGGCCGATCAATAGTGTTTGCAGGTTCGCTATGTGAGGAAAGGTGACAGGCAGCGAGAAGGCCACAAATGAAGAGTCGGATTGATCGGTAGCAAAACACAACAAGCTGATTTGACTTTAAGCGACTTGCATGATCTTCCTGCTGCGCGTTGATGATTCTGCTTTTGATGACAGTGTAGCTTCAGCATCTTGTAGGTTTTGTCTCGATCAATCAGGTGTCAGAGATCGCTGGAAATGTTCCCAATTTGTACTGTTCAGGCACGAAAGCAGTTTAGCACATTAGCACAGCTGTTAGGTAGTGCTAAGCTTACATAGCTTCTCAAATGTAGTGCACTGCAGCAAAGTGGAAAATGATGTCACTTTACGCAGCACTGAGATTTCAGCACCATCAAATAGCAAATGCAGAGGAATGGTTTATCATGGTTTTATGATTTTACTTAACTACACACCATGAAAAATAAACCTAAGCCTAATAAACAATACAAAGTAACAGTCAAATGTTTAGACACACACAGAAATTTTTTTTTGATAGAGTGTAGACATTGTTAATTTTGTAATTGATTGACTGTTGTTCCTGGAAAACTGGATATTCCATAAACACACAGAGGCCTATAATCAGCAAACATTAGTACTGTCTTCCAATGGCATGTTTGCTAATGCAAATGGATGGATCATGGATCTGTTTATGAAAAACATATAACTGCTAAGTTTAGAGGAAGGACACACTCTCATTCCTACAGTCGCTCATAGTGACAACAACCTGTCTTTTAGAAAATATATTTAAATAATACCCTCAGCCAGGAGATCTGATCATTTTCACTAACCAAAATAATTGCAACACAGAGTGTTACCTTTACCTCACCTTTCCTTTTCATTACGCTTTAATCGTTTGAGGACTGATGAGGCTAATTGTTGCAGTTTTGCAAGTCCCGCAACACTTCTGCTGCTCAACAGGCTGTGGTCACAATTGTTAGATTCTAGTACTTTCACACATATGGAAATCCTTCCTGATGCACCCCACATGCCATCACAGATGCTGGCTTTTGCACCTTTCGCTGATAATGGTGGATGGTGTTTTTCAGCTTTGGCACAGAGAACCCAAGGACAGTTTGCCCAAAAACAAGCTGAAACACGGACTTATGTGAATCATGTGTAACTTGTATCTGCTGTCTTTCAGTCCATCCAGCACAAGAGTTTATATATATTTATATATATATTTATATTATATTCCAATCCAATGTGACATTGTGCCAGAAAGACGTCTATTTTCAGCACATTTTCCAAAATGCCTGCACTGCCTCATTTGAATGAACCTCCCACCTGTTTCCTTCTCTCCTACCGCCTGTACATGATGCACACAGAATCAGAACGCTTAATGAGGAATAAATATCCTAGTGATTTAATGGCCGATCGCATGTCACAATGTAATGCAGAGCATTTAAACCTGCATTGCATCAGTCTCTGTGTTCAGGTACACTGTGTTTTAATTGATGCTATAGCTTACATAACGTAGCTTTAAACATTCATCCATTGACAACAACATGACAAACAAATGCTAATGTTGCATCATGTCTGCTCGTTGGCTAAAGAGGAAATTGGAAAACATATTAGCTCCCAGTTGGACAAATATCAATTATTGCATGTTTAAGAAGCTGAAAAATCTTCCATAAGCAAAACATTTCAATTAAAAACACTTTTAGCATTCGGATCAAAATGTAACTGCAAAACGCCTCCTACTGGTAAAACTACTTTGATGAACGCTATAAAATGTTAGTTTCCTGCATGAGAAATCCTCAGTCATTTCATCCAAAGAGTAATTACTCTTGACCTTCATAATCTGACCCTCCTCTGTCCCTGACACAAGTAAGAGGAGAGCTTTGACATTTGCTGCTCTTTGTCAATAGGTCACAATGAAAGCACAGACACAGTAAGGCGGGATTGCATGAACATTTATTGATCTGCCTGTCTCGTGTGTAGCTGTACAGACAGATGATAGGCACAGGAGGTGGAAAAGACAGAGCTGTTTTCCAGGAAGTACAACAAAGGCTGCTCATATGTGTCCATTCATCTCGTGCTGTCTGTTTAACCCGGAGAAGATGGCAGGATAATTCAGTTACCTTCCACTGTGGATGGCCATTATCTCTGGGTGGTGTGCCTGTCTGCGGGTGTGTTCTGCCACTCACTCACTCAAGTATACTGTATATCACAGCAGATTGATATCTGCCGTCTGGCAATAATTGCTAAATTGTGGTCCTTTTAAGACTGTTTGACTGGGCACAGTAATGCAGCTTCACTCTTCATTTATCACAATAATAGTTTTACAGTGAACATGAAACAATTACTGCTGCACAGATGCTTTCATTATTACAAGCTGCAGTTTTTACATGCTTGTGGCACTGCTGTTTAAATCTAATACAGTGCAGATTTAGAACAAGGGGATCAGCATTTAATATATATTTTTTTATTTTGTTCTTTGTAAAAACTAAATCTTCAACCTATTGGCCTATTGCTTTGTTTAAACAGGATTCAAATGCACAGTACACAAAACTGTAGGAACATTAGGGATAGGATAATTTACAAAAAAAGATTTAGTAACGAGTAACAGAGCAGGCAAGAAGAACTGCACAAACGGCTGCTACACTATGGCTAAAGGGCAAATACTAGTATATATACTGGGGAGTAGATGAAGAAATCTGAAGCAGGCATGCAGGTGGATATAGATGCCAGGTGACGGTTGAGCACTACACATCACCAAGTTCTACCAGTAGTGCCGTGAAAGATGTCAGCTGTGGCTTATAGGTTGAAACATGAATATTATCATTTACTACATACTCCACGCACATTTAAAGTTACAACATGCAACTTAAACTAGCATTAAAAAAACAATATACTGAAATTGTTCTGATTTGAAGAGTGAATCTCGCTAAAAACTGTAGTTCAGTGAGTCTGAAAAAAACACTGAGCGCACCTCTTCACAATAAGAGTTTAAGTTTTAGAACAACAAAAATTTTTTTTTTTTTTTAAAAGATACATTAGCTTTAATCATCAACACTTTATGTATCCTAGTTAAAACCATCATGCATAAATCAGAGGCTTCGACAGAGACTGTCCCTTTTGGGCTGTTATTTTTTAAAAATATTAAGCCTGAACAAAGTCAAACTCATAACACATTGATCTTCAGGTGGTTTATTGTAATGATTGTCCATTTAAACTTTTTATCTTAGTCAGTTAGCTAGTTTACTGGTGGGTTAGGCCATGCAATAGGTCAAATTAACAGTGATCATAAAATCTAAATTTGGAATTTGAACGGGTCATTTCTGTTTGCGTATTTAATTTTTAATAATTACAATACAAATTTGAATTTCGCATTAAACGTGACAATGCTATTGGTTGTAAAACGTATTGTAGGATGTATTTTGCCAGTGTGTTCTAATGTGTTTTACTCAATATCACTGGATTACTGTATTTTGAGAAATCAGCTTGTGTTGTAGTGAAGATAAATAAAGTCATTTTTAGACAGTCCCTTAGTAACTGAATGAAATGCAGGAAAATGTTAATTAGTTAAAATCCTTCACAGTTTTGTCCTGTGTGGTTACATAAAGAGGTGTTAACTGTGGGGGGTTTCTCAGCTTATTAATAGAAACTGTAACCAGGTTTAAATATTTCAGCAGGTGAAATGTACAAGTGTTTGTCTTGGCAAAGTTTTTCACAGCACAGAGTCCAATCTTCCTTACCTATTCACACTGTGTGATGGCGTGATCACACAGTGGCACACACAATCACTCAGGTGTGCGACTGTGATATTTTGTACACAAAGAAAAACACATAACATCAGGAAAGTGATTCTGGGAGCCCATCCAGCTGATCGGAGTGACCTGGTCTCCACAGCCAGAGACAAAATCAAATGGAAAACACTGCTGTACATCAGCATGCTATTTGTGACTGTGTAGGTAAACAGACATGTATTGAAAAATGACCATTTATGCAGTAGGGTTTTAAAGACAAGTCTCCAGTGTCCAGTGAAATGTCCTTGAATCTGAATTCTTTATTTAGCTGTTCACTGAACACTTCCAGAAGGTAAACTGCAGCCCCGCGGAATGAAAGAAGTAAAATGTTCCGCTTTTCATTTAGGCTTTAGATTTGTTTTGACACCGTAAGGTCACGGCGATCTTTGAACACAAGATGAACGTTTTCAATTTCCCTTTTATCTATGTTGTTTACCTTGTGAAAAACTTTTTTGAAACTGGCTGAAATTCTCCTGGCGCTGACTCATTCAGTCACGCCGGTCATCGCTGAACTCGGTAGATAAGAGCTGAAAGATGTGTTTGTTAGTTGAAAGGTTTCCGTGCGGCTGGGTTACAGAAAGTTTTTGAAGCGCTGTTTGTGGCAGATCAGAGTGATCCAGAAACACGAAAGGTGCAGGAGATGAAAAAAGAAAAAACTTATTACCAGAGGTAGGCAGGAGCAAATTGGTGTGACAAAAACCAAAGTAATCTGCAGGATATTAAATGCCATACATGCTTGGCTTGCATTGCTTTCTCTGTCATTATTCTCTAACATCCTCAGATGCACTCGATGATGTTTTTCATTTAAGCCCTAATCACACATGCAGTGCACTCTATAAACTTGGAGCGCTGTGGTGTATCTTCCTGATCATATTTCTTTTTTTAACTACAGCAGGATATGAGATATCTGATGTATATTTTCATCCTCCTTCACTGTGCTAGAGATGTGGTTTCTTCAACCTTTGTATCGTTCACTGCACAGAAAAAACTAAATCTAAATGTAAATGTGCTGCTTTGCTGCTGGAATTCAAGAGGGATGATTTTAACATCGTAAAGGACATGTGACGGAGGAAATAGAGTAATTAACAGGATATTTCACACCCATTTTAACGGACAATGTTTCCTATTCTGCTGAATAGACTAAACTAAATATAAATATGTTGCTTAAAAGCAGTGAACTCAGAGCAGCAAATAATCCAGGCCAGCAGGAAAGTTTGAAGAATCTTTGACATTTTGGAAAATTCACTAATTAGCTTTCTTGTTAAAAGCTAATAGAGAACACAGATACTACTGTCAAGTGTGTAATGCCAAAGTTAGCTTAGCTAGTATTAAAAAGATATCAAAGAAAAAAAACAAACTGTAGAAATATTTGTTGTTTCACAAAGGTTTATGTAAAGAACTACTTCCTGGAGCCTCCACTTGAAGGCTGGCCACCAATGTATACCTTTGTATAAGTATATCTTTGTTTAAGTATATCTTTGTTTTCTTCCTAATGCTAAGCTAAGCAACCTTTTTTTTGCTTGGCTTGCTAGGTTAGCTATGCACATTGCATATTGTTATTATGCTAAGATAAGCTAAACTAGGAAGGACTGGGATTGGGTGTTTCTCTAAATTCCTTTCAGTAACCAAAGGGCATTCTGGACATCTATTTGTTACCTTTACCACCACCACAAGCCAGTCCTCGCTGTCATTGGGAGAGAGGCAGGGTACACCTTGGACAGGTCCAACATATAGAGCCAGACAACTGTTCACACTCACATTCACACCTATGGGCAAATAGAGTCACAGATTAACTGCATGTCTTTGGGCTGTAGGAACGTACTCAGAATGTCTTTGAGCTGACCTACATGATAGACCCTCATCACGTCTATGTCTTTCTGTCTCTGCAGGAATTTCTATTACATCACCATGCTACGCGACCCCGTGTCGCGCTACCTCAGTGAGTGGAAGCACGTGCAGCGTGGGGCCACTTGGAAAACAGCTCTCCACATGTGTGATGGACGCCCACCCACTCAGGACGAGCTTCCCGCTTGCTACAGTGGTGAAGATTGGACAGGTGTTCCCTTGGCAGACTTCATGAACTGCCCTTCTAACCTCGCCAACAACCGCCAGGTCCGCATGCTGGCCGACCTCAGCCTGGTGGGCTGCTACAACATGTCATCTATGAGTGAGCTGGAGCGAGGCCACCTGCTGCTTGCCAGTGCAAAGACCAACCTGCGCAACATGGCTTTCTTCGGCCTGACGGAGTTTCAGCGCAAGACGCAGTACCTGTTTGAGCGGACGTTCGGCCTGCGCTTCATCCGGGCATTCACACAGATCAACAGCACGCGTGCAGCCAGCGTGGGGATCACAGAGAAGGTGCGCTGGCGCATCGAGGGGCTGAACGCCCTCGACATGGAGCTGTACGAGTACGCCAAGGAGTTGTTCCTTCGACGCTACCAATACAACAGACAGAAGCAGCACCAGGAGGAGAGGCTGAGGAGGAGGCAGGAGAGGCAGCAGAGGCAGCGGATGCACAGGACCTATCTGGCTGAGCTGTGGAGACAAGGAGTGGGAGGAGGAGGAAGAGAGGAGGAAGAGGAGGAAGAGGTGAAGGTGCTAGCCACCACAGAGGACTACAGCAGTCAGGTTGTGCGGTGGTAAGACCTCAAGAACTATAAATGCACTGAGTGATTGCTGTTCGATTCATTGCGCTTTACTCTCCTCCCTCCGTCTCACCTCTACTGTGAATCTGCCAAAACCTCCTGCGCTTCGTTGGACCGCCAAACGGTGTCTTAATATTTATGATGGATGTATTTGGCAACATAAACATTTTGTATTTTTTTTTTCTTATAGCTGATTTTGGCACTGCAGTTGTGAAATGTATTTATTGATCCATTAGCAAGCGCTTTGAATGTTCTCAAAGCAGCAAAAATGTTTCTCAGAATTTCGCTGACTGAAAAAATAACTTCATGAAGAAGGCTGATTTAAGTATATTTTCAAAGACTGAATGACTCAAAGAATCCTGTGTGTCATGTTTGTGATCTAGCACCGTGTTGATCAGTGAAATCTTGTAGTTACTGTGTGGCGTTTGGCTTCATAAGAATATCAAAGCACAAAATTGGCAATAGTCTACGGTGTGTTTTTCTTTCTGACTGATTAAGCTGCAATATACAGAAACAATCAAGGCAATTTCTCGCAGGAAATGTGTTCAATAAAAATATGCAGCATCCAGTGATGTAAATTTGTCCCCGATGGACTCTCCCTGGTACACATGTGTACATGCACGTGTTCTTGCCTTGCTTCCTTTTTCACAGCATGTTCTCACCATAAAAATCTGAAATCTTTACGCGGTGTGCCAACTTCTTCCATATCCACGCACATACAGACACACTGACGTACACCAATGAGGCTTTTTCTCGAGGAGAGGAGAGCTGCAGGCCTGAAAGACAGGCTGCCAGAGCCAGTTTCAGCACTCTTACATCACAGAGACAGAACATTGGTATTTCCACCATTAGGGCATTGATCACAGGCTCTTTGCTTCCAAATTGATCATTTAAAGTTCAATTGACCATGACTCTTGCACAGCAGAAAACCCAGCGGCTCGTTCGATGCCTTTTCCTCCATAATCTGACAAACATACAGTACTCAGCTTGACTGGCGTTTCCATTTGCACGCCAGTAGAAAAGAAAAAACTCAACATATTTTCACAGTCAGTCTTTGAGATGTTAGGTGCTCGAATGATTGCTTAATATTAATGCTTTTTCTGGAGAATTATGGCTCTAATAAGCCCTTTTCAGTTGCTCTATGCAGGCGTTTTGTTCCTGAAAAGGAAAATGAAGATGAGGAGGAGATCAGTCAGGAGGCAGCAAGGGAAAGAAATGGTTATGTCCGCAGACTAAAATAGCCTTTCCTCCCCAGCTGCAGCCGCTATTCTTTGACTGCCTGTAACAGAGAAAGATTAGAATTATATAATAATGACAGCAGATTTCTGATGGATACAGAACGGTGACAGACTCCTTAAACGTTGCATTAATTTTATCTAACATCGTGAGGCTGAGTTCGCGTTATTTGATTTGTTTTGGAAGGTGATCTCAGACATAAACAGGGAACTGTTGACAGGAGGATTTGTTCCAGGACGTTTGAGTCTGATAAAGATCATTTATCAATTTTTGTACAGTATATGCTGTTTTGAAGAACAACGCTGATTCCAACTCTTTTGACCTTTAGTTGCCACCCATCGCTGTCCAAGAACACGGAGAACAGTATGTATGCTTTCAAAATGAGAACCGAGAGCCTCGTTAGCTCATGAGAACTCAGCTAGCCGCTCTTTCACAGATCAGTACTGTAGCTGCAGAAGGTGTTGGGCACATGTTGGCGATGCAAATGCAGCAAAACATCATGACTGACACAAACTCTTTTTTGCTGCTGTATTTAAAATTTCCATCCAATATCGGACTCTAAGCAAATGTACGTCTAAATGAAAACACCACCCTGCTGCCAGGAAAATTGGGAGTAATGACACTTGGATGATTCATCTGTAATAAAAATGTCCTGACTCTCGAGTGATAAATGCAACCAAAGGGAGGATGGATGATGATCAAGACATCATTTTGAAAGGCTCTACTAAAACAATACTGTTAACTTAGCTCTTAAATCAAAGATATGTTATAGTTGTGAAGATTAGCTACTTGAAAATTAGCACAGCAGTTACATAACATGTTGTTTAAGCTAATATGATGAATAGATTAAGTGACAGTGGAACGTTAAGTAATTTTAGATGAATGTCTGCCCTCTGGTGCATAACCTTCCATTAGAATGACATTGATAGCACGCCAACAAACAAAAATTAGGCTAAAATGAACTAATCAATAAATCATTTTTAATTTTCTAGAAGTAAACAGCAAAAATATTCTTTGGCTCTTTGGCTTAAAAGTGTGTAGTGTAGCACAAGATTATAATTAGTGTGATGTACAGCATGACAGAGGGAAGAGACTTTTTAGTGATAAATTCACATTTTGTGTGAAATTTGTTAGTAAGCTAACACGCTCACAGTGCTAATGCAGATAGAACATGGTGTCAGATGTCTACAGCTTTTAGCTTTTAGCTCATGTTAGCACGTCAACGCTTATTTGGCATTAAATAGGAAAATTGTTTGTTATTTTGTCACAAACCAAAGATCTAGACACATTTGGGTCTGATGGGGGCAATTAAAAAAAGTTTTTGGATTGGTTGATAGGTTTATTAGAATTGATCCTACATAGTGACATGAATTTTATGACTGTATGACTCAAAGCCACAGATAATGACTGGGCTAAAATGCACTTTGCAAACAGTGAAACAACTCTAAATTCACTGACCCAAATGTTTACAATTCAAAAACAGTTTTTTGTATAAAACCTTGGACATTATTGTCTCATTTTTTTGAAAAGAAAAAGCAATGTGTGAAAGGCTCAAAATGCAAACTCACTTCCTGGCTTTAGCTCTGCAAAATGAAACTATTTATAAGGCTGCAAACAAAAGAAGCTATTATATTATTGCATGATTAGTTGCGTAAGCTACACTCTCAGATTTCCAGACATATAGAAAGGATGTGCACAAAGGTCTTACTTAACATGTAAATGTGACCTTTTGTATTTGTATTTCAGCGGCTGGGACAATGTTTAGGATACCCAGAGGAAATGAGAAGCGTAAAGATCCTGTAACGCAACCTTCATCTTATTTTAATACTAACATGAGATTATGATCAGTTTCTCATGCATCATCTGCATTGTAGCTTCTGGGAAGCCCTCTTGTTTCTCTCTGATCCTATTTTAAGCTTTTGAAATGTTCTAGATTTCCCCCCTACACTTTTGTGTGGAAGATAAATCAAGCTGTGTCCTTGAGGCAAAATTCAAACGGAAGATCTGCACATTGCCTAACAGACAACAATATTACGACACAGATGCATTAATCACTCAGGTGGTTTTGATTTGCTTGATTAGAAGTCAGTCTACTGTCAGAGTGGACCAATGAGAGAAGAGCTGGATAACATTTTATTAATTTACTGGCTGTGACAGTGGATGATAGTGTAGTGTGTTCACAGGTATAGTGATTCAATCCCTGGTTCCTCCTATTCCCATGTTGCCCAAGCATCTTTAGGTATGACACTGAACCTCCTGTGTCTCCCAGTGGGCAGACCTACAGTTGTAAAGTTCTTTGTCCATTAAAGGCACTCAAGTACATACAGTAGATCAAAGTTTATTTCATGGTACAGTTCTTTAGACATCTGTTAGCACCCAGAAAGAGCCTCATTACTTTTACCTGTATTGCTTAGATGTTATTATGCTCATAATAAGAACGGGATTAACTACTCAGCAAAGGATTTTTTTATTTTGTGAAATAAAAATTAAGTAGACATTTTATTTTTTCTAGTGAGCACACAATGAAGAAACCACAGCTGCCGTACAGCAGACATGATTGCGGATTCCCCTTTTTGAGTAACACGAACCAGTTTGCTTTTCCACAGGCTAGAGAACCACAACATGATGTCACTATATTCATCTGCAGAAGTGTTTGCTTTCACATTGTCTCTGTACAAGAGTTGCATCTGAACACTACTGGTCTAATACATACGCTCTGCTCATTGTGATCGCTATGTAGAGCGGTTACGTGTGATATGGTTTGTTCAGATGTTAATGTTAAACTCTGTTAACGTCAGCTACATTTAATCAACCATACTAGTTGATCTTATTGATTGCAATAATCCAGCCTATGACCCATGGTATCAAGATGTAGTTATTCTGGCTGAGAGCCAGTCAAAATGTGAACTGGTTTGAAATTAGGCACTGGCTCTTAACTAGCCCTGAAACAGGCTTGGTGGAAAAGGGGCATCGATGAGTAAGCGTACCTGTGTAGCTATGTAGCTGTGAACACCTCCAGTTACAAAAGGAGGTTTTGATGTGTACTTGTGTAGCCAAATATGCAGTTAAAAATATTGTATGCATTTAATGTCAAAGTCAGCCATGCTATTCAGCAGTATCAAAATGATGTACAGTAGTTCTCTTCAGAAGCCATTTTCCACAGTCAACACTTGACCGGACTGGAACCACGGGGCAGTGAGTTCTGCTCTCCCTGTTGAATAAGTGCATCTGCCCAGACACAACTGACAAGGATTCTCTGTGGTAGTACAATACTTGCGTGACTCTTGGGTTTACTGTTACATAGACTATAAAGCAGGTTTAAGAGAGGTCAGGTGTTGGACAGTTGGTGTAGATGGCCAGCTGGATCTTGGATTGGCCTTTTGTCAGACAAACATTTACAGCAATGAGTGGTGAGGAGGGCCTTTCTGAATGTATCTCCTGAAAGAGTATACAGAGCCAGGTTAAAAAATGTGTTGAGTCCAGCCAGAGGCCTGGTGATAATATACGCTGCAGGAACAACATGCTCCGTCACGCATGATGACTCCTGCATCTTTCGAGTTTCTATTCGCAACGCACGCAAAATGTGAAACGGTAGAAAACAGACTATAAACACAACCAGGATCAGCACAGTTGAACGGCGAGCTTGCATCCTAGAGGGGCTGGTGGTGTTCGGACCCGTTGATAACTTCCTCACTATGCCGACGCAACACACGAACACCACCACCAGAGGCAGTAGAAATCCAAGTGCAGTGAGCAGCCAGGCGTACAACCGTACATAATCAACATACAGGGAGCTAGCAAAGTCCAGACAGTAGGTCTTGTTGCCCCTCTCCTCCATGGTTACCACTGCCAACATGGGTGTGATTTCAGCAGCGGCTACGAGCCACACACCGGAACATGCGATGAAACCCCAACGTTTCTGCTGCACCTGCGCTGTCCTCAAAGGGTTCATCACCACAATGTAGCGAAAAACTGCGAGACATGTCAGGAAGAGGATGCTCCCATACAGGTGAAAGTGAAATCCAAAGCGCACAAAGCGGCACATGACGTCACCAAGCATCCACGAATCACCACTGCTGTAGTAGTAAACCAGAAAGGGCAGGTTGAGGGAATAGAGGAGGTCAGTCAGCGCCAGGTTGACCATGATGATGCTGCTGCTCTTCCAGGGACGTATCTTTGTCAGGTAAACCACGAGGGATGTGACATTCCCCACCAGGCCGACGATGAAGATGATGGCGTAGGTGACAGGAAGGTAATAGTGTTGCAACAATTCATCCACATCAGTGCAATTGTGATCCTCTGTTTTATTGCTGGCCATGGCTGAGCCCTGTTGAGTATAAGCACATAACAAAATAAATACCAGAGAAGGAGCCAGGGATGTGGTTGTGTCTTGTGACCAGTATTATGTCCTGGTAGTGTGGGAGAGATAAATAGCATTTAAATACAAGAAAAATGTATAGAAAATGTATGTAAAAAGTCAACGAAATAAATGCTTAAAAAGTTTTGTTGGCTTTTCATTATTTTTAGGGTAT
>OMLM01004095.1:49931-65633 GCA_900302695.1 Helostoma temminkii | reverse complement strand
GTTCTGGAGATTTCTTTTATATATGGGTTAAAGGAGATATCCTGGTCAAAGATAACTCCAAGATTCCTCACAGTAGTGCTAGAAGCCAGAGTTATGTCATCTAAAGTAACTATATGATTAGACATCGTATCCCTGAGGTTTTTGGGCCCAAATAGAATAACCTCTGTCTTGTCTGAATTAAGAAGTAGAAAATTGCAGGACATCCAGGCCTTTATGTCTTTTAAACATTCTTGAAGTTTGACTAAATTGTTTGTTTCATTTGGTTTAATAGCTAAATATAGCTGAGTGTCATCCGCATAGCAATGGAAGTTTATAGAATGTTTCCTAATAATACTGCCTAGGGGAGACATGTATAAAGTGAAAAGTATTGGTCCAAGCACAGAACCCTGTGGGACTCCGTAACTAACTTTTGTTTGCGTGGAAGACTCATCATTAACATGAACAAACTGGAACCTATCTGACAGATAAGATTTAAACCAACCTATTGATGAATTGACTGGCATTAGGTTTGGTTGATAGATTCATGTTCTCCAGAATAAAAACTATATGATGATGACTTTACTTTACGTCACCATCAGGCAGACATTTTGTTGACTTAAGAAATGTCTTAAAAATCAAGGATGGATTGTTGTTTGGTTCAGACATGCATTTTACTCCCTAATCATGACATTTCATCTAGCACCATCATCATGTCAAAGCTTACATTTTGGTAACTACTGTGCCCACATTACATGTCATACAGTGACATACAGTGTCATACACACCTGTTCATCCTCCATGTATTGCTTGTCTCTCTGTTGTTCTTTAAACAGTAACAGTTTCTCCTGAGCTTTCTCTTCTGACTGCTGCTGCTCCCTCACGTAGACTGGTACATTTCTTTGGGCTCGCTGCATACACAGGTAGCACAGCTCCTACAGTGACAAAATTAAAAATTACATAGCAACGGACTTTCCTAAAATATATTCTATGGTTATTTTGCTCACAGGCTTTTAAATGAAAACAACATAAACCTTCCAGCTGAGTAACAAAGACAATCAAATAAAAGTGTATATAAGGCTCCAAAGAGCTGGATTAATATCAACCAATGTAATTAGTAATTAGAAAATTAGTAATTAAATGTAATTTTAGGTGTTCGAAATGAGCTAAACAAATGGCCCTATACATGCTCACCTGTCCTGAACGGGCATGGCCAGAGCAGCTGATATTCACGTGTGGTTCCTCTAGCTTGGGACTGGTGTCTGCTGGTAAGATAGAGGCAGTCGTCCTACAAATGGAAACCGATTCTTTACCACAATGCAGTACAATGTACATAAATGGGTCCATGACTTTGTACATGTTTCTTTTAGTATGACTGATCATTATTAAAGGTCGACCGATATGGGAGTTTTAATGGCAGATGCCGATAGTGAGAAATCAGTCTGGCCGATAGGATACATGTAATTACAGTAAGTGAGAAATGCAGAAAACTGGTGAAACTTTTTTATTTATTATGCATAAATATATATTAAAACCTAAATAAAAAATGTAGCAATTGAGGTAGCATTTAGTGCAACCTTTGCTTTTCTTTTGCTGAAATATATACAAAAAACCCCAAAACAATAACAGAACAAGTAGGAGATGCTTCATCAGTAACCCAACAGCAGAGATGTTACTGGTATGTAAGCTGATTTGTTTTGAAATGTGTTATATAAACCACTGTTAGATCCATTTGTTTGGCTAATTGTTTAGTTTATAAAATTTTTTGGACTTCGTTATCAATATGTATATGATATGTTGAGTAAACAGAAAACAGATGTACGTTTGGCATGATATGCTAATTAGCCGTGTGCTCAGATCGTGATATATAAATTTGCCATGTGGAGTTTGTAGTCCGTGTATCGGCCACATAGATGGAGTCCTCTGCTGATACCGATATTTTTAATTTCCAAATACCAGTCCATATATCGGCCGCAGTTCTATATGGCCTCTCATTATATATTTTATGATATGTGACATATCTGCATAAACACTTAATTTTACACATCACTGGTCATATCTTTCCTTTCTAAATTTTCCATGCCACGTGGGTTTTATTACTGAACCTGAAAAGCTACTCAAAAATAAATATAAGTACATACACTTATTCAGCTTTATACCACTTTAACAGTCCATGATGTTTAAATTAAAAAAGAAAAAATTTTTTATTTACCTATTTATTTATTTATTTAAGGTTAACCATAAAATAAAACCTTTTTTCTTTTGCAGATAAAGCAATATTGGTAAGGCTGATTTCCATGACATGTCTTATAGGCTATAGGCTATAGGCTATAGACTATTACAGTAGTTACGGTGACATGTACTTATGCACAGTCTTAATGGACTTGCTGGGGGATCTTCCCTCCCTCTTTAGATCACACTCTGTCCCATTCTTGTAATAATTGATGAGGAAAACTTTACCAGAACAGTTTCCCCAGATTACAAACTGTGTGTGTGTGTGTGACAGCAGGGAGGTGATGACAGAAGAGAAATCTGTCCCACAGGTAGCTGTGCATCATTGATGGAGCTGGAAGCTGCCCCGGGGCAGAAACAATATCGGACCACCACTGAGCTCTCAGCTCTCAATGACTCATCGGCCCCCAAACAACAGCTCAGTGCACTGCAAACTGAGCCTCTTCATACATTGTCTGTGTATCATTGTGTCTTTCTGTGTGTAGTACTTCTCTGTAGCCTCCATAGGGGGTTTTGGATTCAGTTCTGCAGACAGGCTGACAGCTTCCAGCTTGGCAGGCTGTAGTGTGTGATGGGATTTAGATTCCCTCTGCTGGGAAACTTCTGTAAAGACACACAAAACTCTGAGCAGGTTCACTCTTGCACTTGTCTCACTCTTCATATGTGGCATCTCTGTAATAATTTTGATAAACACAACAATGAAAATTCTGTGATTCTGCTCTCAACGCTGCATGTTTTATTTATGCAGTATTTCGAATTGTATTCCACTTGCTTAATTTCGTTTTTATAATTTTATAATATAAAATGTTATTGTTTGTTTTTAGTAACCAGTTTTTGTTTTTGTTTATATGCTTGAACCTATCAATTTAATGACTTGCTCATTTGATCTTTTATTATGAGCAACACGGTGCTCTAAAACCTTTTCCGTGGTACAACAAAATGAAAGTAAAAGTAGGAGACCATTACTTGGGAATGCAAACCCTCAACATACTTTACTAAGTACTTTATTCTCATGTAAACAACACAGCTTGAAACAAATAATTTGACATTTCTGGGAATTGACTTGAAATAGGGGAAACAACCCCAGAAAGAAAGCTCCAGAGACTCCAGAAAGGCAATGCTTCCACCCATAAATCCTTATAAAAACACAATTTGTAAAGTGTTTACAGAAATGTCAGTGGATGAATTTTGTTAGGTTTAGTGTTTCTCAACCACTTAGTCTGAATAGTTTAGTGACCCAAAAACAAACAATCTTAGTTTTCTAAAATTACAATGGTAATCACTCCTCCATATAGCTAAAACATGCATCATGGGTTCATGCCTAAGATACATGAATGCCATCTTTCATGATGTCTATCTAGCAGGTCACAAAGAAAAAATATTCGATTTGAAACATTGTGGATTTGACTCACTGCAGAATTTAGATTTGCTAACATGCCATCACACTTTAACCCTGATTGTCAGCCTTGTGCAAACAGCTCTTTCACCTCCTGCATTCCTCTGGTCTGGAGCTGGCGACAAGCAGCATCCATCTTTGTCACCAGCTTTGCTTTCTGGCTGAGGAGAGCAGACACTTGGCAGCAGGATGTGGTTGGCAGTCTGTGGCCTCTGAAGCCTGGACAGTCCACCAGAGAGTAAAGAGACACTGCTGCCAGGTCTCTGCAAAAGCCAGAGTACACTCTCAGAAAATAAAGTATAGAATTGTACCTTTAGGGGTACAATGGCTTATCACTATGGCTGTATTCCCTAAGGTACCATTTACACTGGGTACTGGGTACATATACAGTATGTACCTTTTTGGACTCCATAAGGTACACACAATTACTTTAGGGCCAATAATTAGCCATGGAGGTACATTAGTGTAGACTATACCATGGGGGGACAATCTACCTCTTCTGTACCCCTATGTCTGAGAGTGTACCAATATTCTGTATGAATGCAAATACTGTATATTAATTATACAGTATAACATGTAAATACATATGAACTTCTACATACTTACATTGTTAAAGGCTAACAGCAGTCTACCAGTTCCATCCATCGTCTTAATAAAGTCTCTGTTAAATTTCATCCGGACCTTTAAAGTACATCAGTTCAGATTAGATTTAATGGAAAACCAGTTGTCAGTTCAAAAAGCATAATGAAATTCAGTACCAGCAACACAGCCACCTTGTTGTCTTTAAAGGACAGAACTCCAATTCCCTGGAAGGTGATGAAAACATTTTGCTCTGAGACCAAAGCTTTGAAGAGAAGCTGAAGACTTTCTCTAATGCAGCCCTCTACTATGTGTCGACTGAAAGGAGTCTGTTGTGACACAGCTGCGAAGTTTAGCTGCACTACTGGTAGGTGTGTTGCTGCAAGAAACACAAAAGCTATCACTAATGTTTTGTTAAGGCATCAAACAGAGTAGTAGGGCTACCCACCTTATTTTTTATGCTAAATTACTCAGAGTACTTCTCTAGATATGTAATGTACAAAAGCTGTCCAAAAATGTTAAAAGGTTTAATAATTACAATGTGTGTTTTTACATGAGGTTCTGCTTCTGATTATTTATTGACCACACTGACCTGGAGTTTGTTTTGGTTGCTTGGCAATTTACCTTTAACTAATGGGCTTAAACACAGAGGCTTCACAGTTAAAACACATGAGCACCATCAACCTTTTAATCTAACACTCACAACAAAAGCAAAAGCAAGAAGTGAGCTGTTTGGTCATTGTGAGAGCCATAAAAAAGAAGAATGTCAAAAACTGACACATCAACATGATGGGACTAATAATATTTTCATTAGAAACATTCACTACATTTGACTACATTTCCCAAAACCAAGCCACTATTAGAGCATTTCAGGTTACAGTATACATATTACCACATAAATTAAATATTGCTTTTCTTATTGTGGCTCCTACAATGTGCTTACCTGCAGCCAGTGGCCTGGTTTGCTTTAATCCCAGAGACTGGGCCAGTTTCCCAGCCAGGAGGAAGATGGGTCGTTGGAGCATGGTAAACTTGTTGCCTATGTTTAACTTCTGCTGAGAGAAGGTGAAAGTCCCCAGTCCTGCCAGGTGGACCCCCTATTACAGTGAACAGATCAATCATTGATAGATAGATAGATAGATAGATAGATAGATAGATAGATAGATAGATAGATAGATAGATAGATAGATAGATAGATAGATAGATAGATAGATAGATGCCAACCTTTTGTGAGGTCATCTGACGTTCAATGTAGGCAGATAAATCAGCCCAAATAGAGTCAATATCTGAAAAACACATTAAGGTTGGTTGTATGGAGACATAGAGGCGATGTGAATAGCACAAATTCCCATTTATCTGCAGTGTATAAACTACCATCAGATAAATGAAGGGTTTACCACACTGTCTCTGGTTTTAAAATAGTTACTGTCTGACCGTTTTCAGAGAGCTGGGAGAGTGTAGGTAAAGTCCGTCTGCCTAATTCTGACACCAGCCGCAGTAAGTCTGTCATCTTTGCTAAATCCTCACAGGCTGAAGCTTAAAACGCGTCTCTCTCCGCTGCAACTATCAGCGATCAGGAGGAGTCATGGTTGCCCTTAGCAATGCACCCCCGCAGGGGACGCACCGAGCCGCGTTTGCTCACGGCAGTGGTGCGTCGGAGCCTCCGTCTCAACACGAAACTACAACAGAAGAGATTTGACGAGGTCATGTTTCATCTTGTAGTTTAGGTCATCGATAGGCTATAGCCCTAATGGACAGCAGTTGGACGCCAGAAGTTAAAAAAAATCAGGATGGTGAACTGCGCGTAGAAATGCAAAAGCTATTAATGAAAGACGCTTAAAACATTTAATCGTCGCTTTTCTGACAAGTTAAGTTTTTGGCTACTGCTTTTCTAGAAACACAGACAATAGCCTAAATGTTTTATATTACTATTGCTTCATAGGTCAGAGTAGACCTACAGTAAGTGCCTTCGGGTTGCCAGGTTGGAGGACACTAACATTACCTTAAACCCCCTGTATAGTTGTCTTTAATGATTTGTGTGGTCTAACCTGTCGGTTATAACTTCAGTGCTTAACTGGGCTTAATATCACAAAAAGATATGATGTCAGTAAATGGTTTAAAATACATAATAATCCATGATTGTACAAGATCTTAGAATAGTCAGTGACTTAATAATCGCTTCCTGTATTGTATGACAGTGAATCACCTGCTGCAGGCTGTGACTCATGCGCCTCTGACTTTTTGATTATGTTGACGTAGCTGTAAGTTACTCAAAGTTCACTGTTTGCCGGGAAAATAAATGCTTAAGAAAGACATAGTCCGTAGCCAACATTAATATTGATTGATCTTTGAACACTGAAAGGAAGAGTCGTACTTCCCCGGCTTTGGGGATGGTTTTCTTCCAGAGGCGTGACGTGAGACAAATGTTTGAGGCCAGAATTAATAGGAATACCTAGCTGTGCATATAAGCACTTCACCTCCATGTTAGAATAAATGGTGTGCGATTACATACGTTTTATCTTCATATACTTGGGCGATATAACGGATGAATTAGATACTGACATTTTGTGTTACACGTGACATTTATTTTGTGTATTCTTCAAGACTAAAGAAACTCTCCCATCAGTCTCTGTGATCTTAAAATGAAACCTATGTATTGACAAAGAAGTGACACACAGAGCAGCAGTGGCGAGTACAGCTACCGTCTCTTTAGTTTAACAGACGGTAAGGCACTGTGATAATTCAACTTCTCTTAGTAAGAGCGGTCACAAGTTGATGTGAGTTAAATATATAAACCTTTAGCTATGACTAAGTTCTGTTGGGCTGGTAAATTAGGAACTTAACTCGTGATCTTATTGTCCCCACCGAAATACACGGTTTCAAATCCCGTATGAACTGTTTGTGATTCCTATAAGTGCGACTAAACATTTTAGGGTGACATGGTGACACTGACCGGCATTGACGTATGCAGCAAAGGTGTTCTTTTCCTGTTTACAACAGCTGCCGTAACTACGAGCAACCAGCGCCGCATTCGGAAGTCGGTCACCAGTTAACGTAGTCACTCTTAAATTTGAAACACCGGCTTAAACGTCTTATTACAAGATACCCAACTCCCTGCTCAAATATGTATATCCGGCCGCTGAAAGTACAGAGTCAATAAACGTAAAACACTTTGAATTTTAATAAAAGTCATTCAAATATTTGCAAATTCAGTCAGGACAGGTTTAGACATGAGTACATTCCAGACTTACGCAGCTATGAACAATCTTCTGTGTGAAAACAACAATAAAACACCTTAAGCTGAGTAACACATGCAGCTAAAGCCTTCCAAGCAAGGTACAAACAATATTAGCACATCGGATATTCCACACACAGCTATATGGACAGTTCAGCTACAGGAAAGCCACAAAGAGCCGTGTACATTTAACTCACCTTTTTGGACGAGGATGATCATTGTCCTGTTTTATATTGTGGTGTAGTGGGCAATAACCATGTCGTAAAATGAATCCCATTTGTTTTAGTTCTTTCACAACAACAGAGTCAGTGGATATGTATCATTATTTTAGCTAAACGTTAGCGCTACCAGCTAGCCACTCTGAACAGACGTTAAGTTTCCTTGTTGAAAGTCAAAATGCCTAATTTTCCCTCTCCATACGTAGCTCTAGTTTTGTCGTTGTCCTGCCATAACATTAACAAGTTGTTGCTGTAGAGTCAGTTTAGTTTATCAACCTCCATAACTTCACTTAATGTTTCTAATGTTACCGCTATAATCAGTCTAATTGTGTTGACGTTGACCCCATGCTGTGATCTGATTGGTGTGGAAGCCAAAGGGCCTCTGGCTTGCCATTGGCATCCTCCTGACCAATCACATTTTGACAGTGACATGGCGATAACCTTTAGGTTTTGTTTCACCAGGGGGAAGAATAGGCGATAGGAGTGCAGTACCGTGCTTCACCACACATTCACCATTGAACATATAGGGGGGCGCTGTTTCACTCTAATGTAGTCATTGCAGCTAACACAGAAGGATAACCGAAACTCAGTTGGCAACAAAGGTCAGTGCTCCCTCGGGCTCTATGTTCTCCCTCTCCTCTTTCTGTTTCAGTTGTAATCGGCAGCTGAATAAAAAGGTCAAGAACAAGAAGAGGTCCTTTAAGTAAGGCTGGCATGATGATGATGAAAATACTTCTACTTTCCGTCCTGACACTATTGACAGGTAAGATAATTATTACAATATATAATAAATGGCGATTTTCTAGGTTAACTGGTGTGTAATTCTTGTGTTTGTAACATCCGAATCCAGGTAAATATTCTAAATTAAAATTAGGAGTAATTATTACCCAACCTACATCGTTTACTAGGTGTCAATGAATGTATGGAATACATTATTAATAAATATCCAATGGTGAAAAATACATTTGCTACAGTTTTAACGTCCTAGTACATTAATATACATTTTGGTATTTGATGCTACTTAACTACTTTCCTACTTTTCAGATGAAATTATTGTACTTTTACATTGTTACATTTGCAGGTATAGCTGGAGTAAGATTTTTTTAAGAATAGCTTATACAATTAATTACCATGTTACAGATTCATCATTGGTGGCAAATACATCCCACATTTCAGATGTTTATGAGTTGTTAGCAGTGTATCACATAAATATGAGTAACTAGTAACGGTATAATGATTAATAAATTATTATTGAAGTAGTTCTTTTTTAGTAGTTCCTCTGTGTAACTCAGGAAGACTACATGACAGGTGATGATGATTAACTGGGGAACAGACTAACAATGTTATAATAAGTATTATTTGCATGCAAGATGAAGTAGGTCTTGAAGCACTGGATTCATTCCCTACAAAAACAAGCATAAATGGTATTGATTAAGAAGGTTTGACTTCATTGATAAAGGTCTTCAGTATTTATGCAGTAATATTAGTTTTGTAGAATTTCTTGAAAGAGTTTTCAAAGATCCCCATTGATTTCTTCTTAACCAAGGTCCACTACTGTTTTTGTGAGTTTCCACTGACGAATTCTATCACATCACTGTGGTTACTAAATAGGCAATCCAAAAAACGTCATTAGTGATTCCACAAAAGTTAAAGGTTTTAAGAAGGAAAATCACAAGACCAATAGCCACCAACAAACTGTGATGTGGTCAGAGTGCCTGGAAACAGGGTTTCTATTGACAAATCCTGCCTGTATTTATATTATGGAAGTGCTTAACCCAGTTACTTTGGAAACTTAATATCTGCCCTCATGTTTTCATAGAAGCATAGAGGAAGCATCTACCACATGTAGGAACTGCATCAGAGTGCCACAGGGAGGGCATTGAGAGATATACAGTCTGTAGTCAGACTTAGGCAACAAAAATCTTATCTTTAAATTCAGGGACAGATAATTGATTTTTGTTAAATTTAGGTGAACATGCTGTGTTAGAGGTCACTGTGAGTTTTTCCTGTATTAAATCACTTCACCTAAGCTTCACCTGTGCTGAGGGTCCAATATGTTGTCAGTGAATTTCTTATTGATACATCCTATTGTTCACTAGCCACATATGTGAAGAATTTACATTGGGCACAGGCCCATATGACTATTGCAATAAGACAGGATCCTCTGGAGTCTAGTGGTGGCGAACTATAGGCAGCAAATCACTGACGAGACACATTGACAGTATTTCTGGCCACAATGGAGGATCTGGTGATGCTATTAGATTTGAAAAACAGATAGGAAGATCCTCTAAGTGACTGGTTGGCTGGATATGACTCAAGAATCTTTCCAGTGAATGCACTGTTGGTCTGCTAAAGTATGTATGCATGTCCTGGCTTTTACTTTTTATTTCACTGCGAAATCTTTGAGGGCAATATGCACTGAATCATTTACACACTCACATATTACTGTAATAAAATAATGCTAAATAAATAGGAAAGCAGACATGATCTTGGTTACATAACCACCTGCTTCCTTTTGTTTCTAAATGACTGTTGTTTTCAATATAACACACCAGCATGAGAGTGGTGTTTTTCTCTGTCAAAACTAACTAGCCAAATTTCAGCAACCTTGTGACCCTACGGTAATGATATTTTGAAGTTTAATTCTCAGTGTGCATAAATTAGTTGTAGTATTACACAAAATGTGTGAAACTCATTTACAGGTGTACGTTCCATAAGACCTGAGGAGATATATGTCAAGGCAGGAGAGATGGTGGTGCTGCATTGCCCTCATTATATAGGGCTTAACCCCAATGATGATACCAAACCAGACTGGACCAGCTACACCACAAAGGGAATGTTTGTGATTGACAACATAACATCAGCTGAGCAGAAGATACTGATTCGTGGGAGAAGTCTTGTGATACTGATTGCATCTTTAAACCATCAGGGGAATTATTCATGCTCTCTAGGGTAAATTCCAAGATTCCTAAAATAATACAATTTATATAATGTAATATAACATAATTTATATAACATAACATAACATAACATAACATAACATAACATAACATAACATAACATAACATAATAAAGTTTAAAAATCATTGAATTATTCTGAACCTAGGTGGTAGACCTACTTTTATTTATATTCATGAGGTCAAGCTGCTTTAACCTCCTAACCAAGATAGTTTTCATATAATTTAGGTCCTTGCAGCAGTATACCTTTAAACCAAATGATACAAAGTCTGTTGTTTTATGGTGATAGAAATCTTCAGGTCTTGTCCAATGAAATCAAAACAATCTGGACATAGGAGGAAGATTTTGGAAAGTGATCCCTGAATTAATCTATATTTTCTCTTTAAAGCCTATTACAGTATTAATGTGAAAACGTATTATTTGTTCTTTACTAATATGACAGGAATGCCAGCAGCCACTTCAGACTGACAGTACACACAAAACAGTCCGCAGATGATGAAAAGAAAGACATGTACTCTGTGATATGTTACATGCAAGAGTCCTGCACATTGAATTGTCCTGATGTAAACATCCCAGCTGTAAATACCCCGAATATCACCAGTAAGGGCATCATATGGCACAAGGTAATTTTTAATTGTAAACAAGATGTGATTGGGAAATAAGATGTTTCATGCTTCAGTGACTCGTGATTTCTCCTGCACCTGAGGCTGAATCTGTTTTTCATTCTTTTTGTGCTTTCATGTTAAACTGCAGTTTAATTTTCTAACTCGTAGCAGGGTGAGTTATTGCCAAAAGACAGTTACTTTTCAAGTGTGGAAAAGGAAGACCATGGTGTCTACGTTTGTACCAGATCCTACCTGTATGATGGCCAACTATATAACATGTCCTTTACAGTACTACTTGATGTTCAGCCACAGGGTAAGAAAACACTATTTAGACACTTTTTAAAAATCTTTATGGACTTTAATATGTCTTTTACATAGTTTTACTGTTTTCTCGCACAGGAAAATCTGGGAAACCAATGATACTTTCACCATCTAAAACTGATGTATTTTATGTAGATTTAGGTGAGTTTCTGCATTATTCTGTGGATACATGCACATACAATGTTTGGTAATAACTTACAAGTTAAGTTTGTTTAAACTGTGCTTTTTCAAGGTACAACGGTGGTGATTGATTGTAAAGCTGTTGTGTATTCAGACTTTGATGAGGTGTTCTGGTTAAGTGACAAATCATTTGTGGAAATGAACGACAGCTTACCTGTTTTCTACAATTACACAAGGTAAAAACACTCCATCTCTCACAGCTTTGTTTGAAAGTACAAATGTTATCCATAGCCACAGCCACTAAACACATACACACATATCACACATTCCTCTGTCTTTTCCATTTATTTTAGTGAAGAAAATAGTGAGGAAATAAACATTGCAGCATCTTTGATCATTAAAAAAGTGTCAGAGGAGGATCTGTCAAGACATTACACCTGTAAACTGGACTCTGTATCGCTGTCAAGCTTTATTACCATCACCTTGGTCTCAAAAGGTATGTAAGAAAGGCAGATATGTAGAGTGCTGACTTTATTATTATATGTTTCCAGCAGTGCTGTGGTCAGTGCACAGCCAAAAAGCTACATTCAAACAACATTAAACTTTCATCTGACACATTTTAAATTGATGTAATTAATTTATAACATTGTCTATAACAAACTCAATAACAAATTCTTCTTTTTCTCTACAGCTCAACCTTTCTCCCCCTCAATGCCGCTCAGCATTGTGGGAATATTGGTGCTAATCACTACGATCGCTATAGCTGTTTATCTGAAGTTTAAAATTCATATCACTCTTCTCCTAAGAGACACTTTTGGCTGCCATAGCAGCACCTCAGGTGGGAGTGATTTGTTTGTCTGAAATTATTTTTGTGTTCATATTTACAGTTACAGATTACAGTTGCATAATTGTGCTGGATCAAACATCTGTGTTGCTTCTGTTTTAACCAGCGTCCTCAGTTGAGATAATGACACATCTGTGTTTGTTGTTTTATTAGATGGAAAGAACTATGATGCCTTTTTGATGTGTTATGAGAGTGAGACAGATGCAGGACTGAATGAGGACAACAGACAATGCCTGGAAAGTGTTTTGGAAAAGAGGTTTGGTTACAGTCTCTGTCTTTATGACAGCAACGTCAAATCAAGAAGAGGTATATCATTCATTTATTTTATTCCTTTTTAGTTTTAATGATATATGAATGATGTAACATATATTGACCTGTGGTTGGTTGCAGCTGAAGCAGAGGTACTTTTAGACTGCATAGAGCAGAGTCGGACAGTGGTTTTGGTTCCCACCTCTGCAGATTATGGTCTAAAGTCTGATGTGCTGAACGACATCCACACAGCCCTTGAGGAGCAAAAGAATAACTTGGTTTTGATCAAAACTCAAACAAAGGTCAATCAAAGATTACCAGAGGGACTAGAGCTTCTTGGCAAAGCTGTGGTCTTTGTCACCTGGACGGGCACCAGCTCTTTGTCCCACTCCTCCTCCTTCTTCAAGCAGCTACGCTATTATTTATCTGCTCCTCGACATCAAACAAAAGTAAAGCTTTTACCTCACAGCAACCCAGTATGATAACTGTTAAAATATGTAGCAGTCAGAATAAATATGTCAATGTTTAAAGTAAATGACATAACTACAATGACAGCAGCTTTCTTAATTATAACATAATTCATATTTAAGTTTAATGTGTTAACATATTTAGATCATTATTAAGGCATGTAGTATGCATACCGCCAGGAACCTGTAACAGAAGTTTTCATTAATAATTCTCACCTAAACTTCTTTATCTGTGGCATATAAATGTATTATTGAATTGTAAAAAAATGCACTTTTATTTCTGTTGTACCACTACAATTAACCTGCATTAATAAATGTTTTTTATGTTGGCGGTATAAAACTAGTATGTGTAATGTGAAAAACCTTTAGCTTTGTAGCCTCTTATAGATCAACAACAACATTAACAAACCTGCTGGTGTTAATATAGTTGTGGGGTTAGCATGGGAAAAATGTAATGCTGGCCATGATCAACAAGTGTATAGCAGCTTGGTGCACATGGGGCCACCAGGTGTTATTTATGTTGTAACTCATCAGTGCATTAAGCAGTATGGTTTACTGTCAGATGGCAGCTATTTCCTGCAAAAGGGACATTGCCTATTTAAGACTGATAAGCAAATGTAAATGTGCTGGAACATTTAGCATGACCTCCCACATGTTTCTTCTGACAACTCTGTCAAAACCTTAACTAATCATGTGTAGAAATGTACTGTTGTTCTATGTTTACTGAATACATAGACCATTGTTTGATATTGTAGCTCCACCTAGTGGAAGGATATCAATCAACCTCTCAGCTTCTACAGTATGTATACAACGAGAGGTTGATGAAAATTTAGTTTATCCAGTCTCCCTCTTTACCTGATTAAGTCAGGTAAACTGACATTTATTTGCATCATATGGTGTTCAAAGGGCAACCCATTAACCAGTTGGTTAATTGACAAACCTTCTTGGCAATTTCTATAAGAAATTAATGATTTTTAAGCAAAACTGCCAAAGACTGGTGCCAGCTATACAACTGTTATAGTAAATTTAACATCTTTGGGTTATGATTGTTTAAGCAAACTGAACATTTTTTTTATCTTACATACAGTGAACAATCATTTAGACCTATAACTAGTGAAAATGATTTACGGTTTTAGCACTCCTGTGATGGAGCGATACAACACATTTTCTGACCTACAGTAAATGACCATTTACTGTTAAAATAAGTTGACTATATTCAACCCAGGAAAGGCTCGAATATATACTAAATGTTACAGACCTACTGTGTCACATTGAAATTATATGTTGGTGTCCTAAGGAACAGTCCTAAGTTTTGTGACTCAATCACCCCCTACCCTTTTCGCTTCTGTATATTACTTCACCTACATTTCTCTTTTGTGTGGGTTGTACGGCTGCTAAAGGTTACCTAGCTGTGATACATTACTTGTGGTTGTAAGAATTTGCAGGCATCAACATATGGACTCCTTATTTAAAGAAGGAGAGTCTTGATAATACCTTGCCTGATGTTTTCTGTGTGTTTATTCTTGGCATAGAATAATTGAAGCAATTTGATGAAGCGTATTTCATAGTTATTTTCTTTGCTCTGATTAATGTTTGGAGAAGCAGGTGTAGTGATAACCTTGACCATGGAGGCAGACATGTTAGACAGTGCAGAACAAATGCCCTAGACAGTGAAAATAGCAAGAAAGGGAGCGATGCAGGCTGGCTGGTAAGTATGACACCTGTGGCTCAGTCTTTTATTCTTTTTATTCTTTTAAAAAGAACTTATGGGACTTTTGTTTTTGAACTTTTGTTTGAATTTAGCCAGTTTTATAATAAACAGCTTGAATGACTGTGTTAAAACTAGATTTTGACCCAGGGTGCATCTGCAAGATAAAGCCTACCACAGGAAGCTATGATACATAAGACGATAAGTGTTGCAATGTACCAGCAAATTTGCAATGAAGCAAAACGCGTCTGTAGATAGAAATGATAGAGTTGACCAGAGGGTCTTCTCAGTAATAACTGCAATGACTTAGCTGTCATTTTTATTAATATTAATAGTAAACATAATCTGTTAATTAAAAAATGCAGCATTTGCAGCAGTGTTGTTTAGCAATTTTCTGGTCAGTGTTAATCTAAATGGCAAAATGTTTATTGTGTTTTATGTAATTAAAATTGTAAATTACTCAAAAATCATTCATCTATATATATATGAACCAAAGCTGTTGTTATGTGACTGTAGCCACATGTCATGTCATGTCATTCTTGCTCTTTGTCCCACTCCTCCTCTGATGTTTAAAGTAAATTACATAACTACACTGATGACAACATTCTTAATTATAATTCATCAGAATTCATATTTAAGCTGAATGTGTTAACATATTCAGGTCATTATTAAGGCACGTAGTATGCACACCACCAGGACCCTGAAACTTTTTTCATTAATAATTTTCACCTAAGCTTCTTCATCTGTGGCGTATAAATGTATTACTGAATTGTAAAAAATGTATAAAAATAACC
>OMLM01004095.1:3085-46272 GCA_900302695.1 Helostoma temminkii | reverse complement strand
GCATTACAGAACAGCACTCTAACTAATCAGCATATATATACTATATATATATATATACTATATATATATATACTATGGTGGATGTGACAGGAACTTAGGTTCAGAACAGCACAGGAAAGGTTTCATAACACATTCAAATTGAGAGTGGAAGTGCCCACAAATATTCTCTCAAACCTTCAGTTAAGTTTTACTCAAAAATAACCATGCCAATGACTTTTCTGACTTAATGTGAATGCACACACAAAGAGGAACAAGCCGACATCTAAGGAGGTCTAAATTAACATGTGTGCAAGGATACTGCAGTCCATCAATATCTTAACTTTTTACATTTGTGAGTGATATAGTAATAATGTTTATATGTATCTGCCCACAAGTCTGTTCATGTAAATTTCGCAAAGTAAGCAATAACACTCTTTTGCAGGTGCATGTCCCCCAAAACCTGAAGAGATATATGTCAGGGAAGGTGAGATGGTGGCCCTACTCTGCACGGGGTCTAACCATAGTGATACCAAACTGGTCTGGACTGGTTACACACTGCAGAAGATGGTTCTGAGCACTGACATGTCATCAGCTGAGCAAAGGCAGTTAGGCCTGCTGGTTCATGGAAGAAGCCTTGTGATTTTCAATGTATCTGTAAACCATCAGGGGAACTACTCCTGCTCTCTGGGGTAAAGTACAGACTCAGTTTTATATCTATATATCTTAAATTATATTTCTATATACATACTGTGTACAATTTCAATTTTTGGTGATATAATGTACATACTGTATGAGATATGAGTATGTATTAGTGCACAAGAGCAGTCAAGCATGAGATTTCTGCAATACACACCCACTTTTACTTGTAGTGGTTTGGCACACTGCCCTTTTATGCTTTCACATTCATGCTGAGTGGATGTGATTTAAACATAAAATGAAACAATTTAAATATCCATTTTTCTTTGATGACTTGACAGGAATGCCAGCAGCCAGATCTGGTTCAAGCTGACGGTATACACCACACATTCCACAAAGAATGAAGAGAGGAACAAGTACTCTAAAGTTTGTCATGCTCAAGAGTCTTGCACATTGAGGTGTCCTGAAGTAAACATCCCTGATGTAAATACCCCGAATATTACCAGCGTTACCAACATTGTGTGGCACAAGGTAATTTTACAAAGCTGATGTATGAGTGTGAATAATATTTCATTGTTGCTGTAGAGGTGTGGTCAGGTGAGCAATTCTGACAATTCTGCAATTGATGATTTTGCATTTATATACCAATGCAGTGGATTTGAAATAAAACAATAAAGATGTGATCTAATTGTAGACTTTCAGATTTATTTTAAGAGGCTTCACAAAAATGTGGGATTTACCATTTAGGAATTTTAAACAGAGTACCTCCATTTTTAGGGCCTTAGTAGTCAAGACTACTCTGGAGACTCTGGGCCTGTAATTAGATTCTTTAGACAAAAGAAACCAAGATTAAGTTGTACCAGAATGATGGGAAGAGAAAAGTATGGTGAAGGGAAGGAACAGCTCACGATCTTAAGCCTACCATACAATGTGTCTAACATGGTGGAGGCAGTGTTATGGCATGGGCATGTATGGCTGTCAATGGAACGCGTACTCTCTGCTCACAATTAGCCAAATGCTACAAAACTGACAGAACAGCTCTTCACAGTGCAGATGAATAATGACCCTAAACATACACACAAAGAAACTTTTTGAAGGCAAAGAAATGGAATATTCTTCAATGCCCAAGACCTGATCTCAACCCAACAGAGCAGCTTTTTATGTACTGAACACAAAACTGACAGAAAGGTCCACAAACAAGCAGCAGCTGAAGGTGGCTGCAGTAAAGGCATGGCAAAGCATCTCCAAGGACAAAACTCAGAATTTGGGGATGTCCATGGACTCCAGATTTCAGACAGTAATTGGCTGTAAAGGGTTTTTATCCAAATATTTAAAATTATGGTTATATAATTAAGTCACACATACTATAGAGCACCTGAAAATTGAGGTATTTAAATAGGCAATAATTTCAAACAGTAAATGCCATATTTTTGAAACCTTTTTCGGTTATTTTTTTTCAGATCCATTGTGGTGGTGTATAAATGTTAGATCAAAAAAACCCCATTGTGGGTAGCACATTTTTTCCAAAGCATAGTGTGGTTTTAGGGGATTGAACATATTTAAGGTTTGGTTTAAGTGACTAATTACTCTCAGTTTTAATCTCACTCTTCCATCTTGTAGGAGGGTGAGTTATTGCCAATAAAATCTTCTTACTTCTCAAGTGTGAAAGACAAAGACAAAGGCATCTACACCTGCACCAGATTTTACTTGTATAATGGTCGAAAACATAAAATGACCTTTAGAGTCCTACTTGATGTCCAACCAAAAGGTAAGAAAGCCCTTCCTTGACAGGTTTATTTTCACACTGGTTCAAATGTGAAATGCTCTTATACAATGCTATAGAATGCTCTTCTTTTTTTTTGTACAGAACCCATGAAAACTGAAGGAATTATTAAACCAAATCACAATGATGTATTTTATATAGATTTGGGTAAGCTTTACCTTTGTGACATGAACACACAGACTACAAGCATACAAACATATTGCCAATCTAAACAACTAATCTTTAATGCTGTGTAAACTCTGCTTTCTCTAGGCTTGCCCAAGGTGATCGAGTGTGAAGCTATTGTGTTTTCAGAACTCGATGAAGTCTTCTGGTTGAGTGACATTACGTCGTTTGTGGAAATGAACGACAGTTTCCCTGTTTTCTACAATACCACAACGTAAACTTAACACACATACTGTACCTGCTCTCACAACTAAGTTGGGAAGCACAAATGTTATACATGATAATGTAAGCACACGTATCATAGTTAACATCTATGCTTATATTTAATCCTCTTCTGCCTTTTAGGGAGGATACAAAAGTTAGAGTATCTCTGGTTTTCAAAAACGTATCGATGGAGGATCTGTCAAAAAATTACACCTGTAAACTAGATTCTGTGTCTCAACCGTCAACTTTTGTCACCATCAAACTGGCCCAAAAAAGTATGCATGGTTATACTTATAATTTGTTCAAATATTTTTTTAACAATTACAGTTATTTTATCATGAAAGATATTTTTGTCAATCAGCGAATTCCCTTAACATTTACGTTGCTGTCAGCTATCACTCAACCACAATGCATGTTGTTGTTTAAATGAGTATTCCATTACTCTCTCTAAAGGTCGCCCATCCTACACCTCCCTGGCTCTCGTGGTTGTGTGTATTGTGGTGGTGATGAGTGTGACAGTAATTATCTATGTGAAGTTAAAAACTGACATCACTCTTTTCCTAAGAGACACTCTGGGCTGCCACAGGAGCCCCTCAGGTGGGAGTCACGCTACTCACTGTTCATTTTGGTCTGAGCATGGTGTAACAGCAATGATAAAGCTGTTTTTGTTTGTTTGTTTGTTTGTTTTTCAGATGGAAAGAGCTATGATGCCTTTTTGCTGTGTTATAACAGCGACGCAGATGTAGGACTAAAAGACTCTGACAGAAAATTGCTAGAGAATATTTTGGAAACGTGTTATGGTTATAGTCTTTGTCTTTGTGATCGTGATATCTTACCAGGAAGAGGTATGATATTGTATTTCTAATAACAAAGTAATTTGAATGTTACATTGGCATACTGTAGACATCATTAATTTAAATGACTACTTATCCTTAGTTTGAATAAAACACAAATAAACTAATGTACAACCTGAACTATGATTGGTTGCAGCTGAAGCAGAGGCAGTGTTAGACTGCATAGAGAAGAGCCGGACAGTGGTTTTGGTTCCTACTCCTCCAGACTCTGGTCCAGGGTCTAGCCTGCTGAGCGCCATCCATGCTGCCCTTGTGGAGCGGCAGTCTCACTTGATTTTCATCAAAACAGAGAAAACAAAGAAGGAAACTTCAGGTTCATTACCAGAGGACCTGCAACTTCTTAGCAAGTATGGAGACTATGTCACATGGAAGGGCACCAGCTCCCTGTCGTTGTCCTCCTCCTTCTTCAAGGAGCTGCGCTATTATTTACCTGCCTCTCCACATTCACCAAACACAAGGCCTTTACTTCAGACAATGCAGGAGGCTACATCATGGTAAAATATTTTGCCTAGTCAGAGTTAAAGACTTCTGTAATATCAATTATTAGTATTAAATAAATACTGTCCCCTTGGTCCCTGTACAGAGACACATATCCACCTGACCCCTCCCTTCCTGTTGCCTCCCTGCTGCCCAAGCTCACTCCTCTGCCATTCCTCCCTTGTTCATTCTCCCTCCTTCCCACATGCCATGTCCATGCCCAGATGAATTTAATCAGGCAATCAAGTAAGACCATAAATACCCTTCATCGACTGTCCCACAGTTGCCAGATTGTTGTCAGTATTTCTGTGCTTTACGTTTCATGCTCCCATGTCTCGTCATGGACTTTACCTCGCATTTCGTTTAACTTAGCCCTACACTGTTGATCATTATTAGTTTACATACTCACAGTCTTGACTCTTCAGTATTTGTTCATCTGCCTGGTTTATAATACCTGATGCTTCCAGACGTAAACCTCTTCTGTTTTTGGTTTGCATCATTGTTTGCATAAATGGCTGTTTTGATTTAGTCCTACTTTAGTTCTTTGCAGTGTCTTGTGTTGTCTGTCTGTCCTGTTTTGAAGATTCATTTTAGTCAGTTTGGCTTTTCCTCCCTTGGAGTGAATTTCTGTTTAATTAAGCTCAATCTCTAGTTTTGTTAGTTTTTTCCTCCCCCTGGAGAAATTTTTTGTTTTACACTTTGCGCTTTGTGTTGCCTTTTATTAAATAATCTTATTACCCATACGTCCTTGTCTTTGACTGTATTCTCAGTCCTTACAATAATCCCATCTCATCTGTCACCTGAAATATGTAATATGCAAGTGTACTTCAAATACATCATGTCTTATAACTGCTTTATTCACTACACTAAATTGTGACCAGGTTAAGGCTCTATAAACTGTTTCAGCTTCATTCAGTACCATAAGTGTACTGAATGAGGCTGAACCAATACTTTGATGATACTTTTCAAAATGGCTGTTAAACCAACTGTACACTCACCATCCAGTAGGCAGCAGATAGACAATGTTATTAAGGAAGTAAGCTATATATATTTAAAAAGAAATCTAAGACATTCAATTTAGAGTTTGTTTTTATCCTAAACCTTTAATTAATATCAATTTAAGCAAAATTACAGATGAAACTGGAGAAGCATAATAAATAAATTGCTCATAGTTTTTGCTGTGGATGGGAGTGGTATTTCAAAAGCAGATTTCTAGGAGATTCAAGGAGAAAAGCAGATTTCTAGCAGATTTCTTAGGAGCTAGATTTTAGAAGTATGAGAAATGCATTAAAATCTCATACTGGTATGGCATCAACAGAAGAAGTTTCTAAACCGCTAAGTCCCCGTAGGGGTCGCAGGCATGATGGAGCCTATCCCAGCTATCATCGAGCGACAGGTGGGGTACACCATGGACAGATTGCCAGGCCATCTCAGGGCCACATTTAGACAAAGACAACCATTCACACTCTCACCTACAGGCAAGTTAGTCTCCAGTTAACCTGACTGCATGCCTATGGACTGTGGGAGAAAGCCAGAGTGCCTGCAGACATGAATGCTGGATGTGCCGAGTGACCACTAATTCAACTCCAAATAAATGCTAATGCTGCTGTGGATATGCAAAAAGCAGCTTCAGTGACTGTGCACTCTCTGTCAGAGAGTCATTGTACAGGCTGATGGGTGATTGACTTCCTTTCCTTGCCACAGTGGAGCTGAAGAAGTTTCTGACTAAAACTGCTCTGCTGTTTGACCAGTGGCTGTGGAGAGGATGTAAACTGTTCTCCATGATGTTCAGCAGCTTGTGCAGCATCCTCCTCTTCACCACCTGCTCTAAAGGTTCCAGAGAAGTCCCCAGCACAGAGCCAGCCTTCCTGATCAGCTTATTCAGTTTCTCAGTGTCGCTGGCTCTGATGCTGCTGCCCCAGCAGACGGCAGCAAAGAATATTGCACTGGCTACCGCAGAATGATAAAAGATCTGCAGCATCTTGTTGCACACATTAAAGGACGTGAGCTTCCTCAGGAAGTAGAGTCTACTCTGTCCCTTCCTATACACAGCCTCTGTGTTGCACTTCCAGTCCAGTTTGTAAATATTCCTTTAAAAACAGCTGTTTCCAGCAACAATATTCATTTAGAATATTAACGTCTGCACTGTATTTCTGATCAATCGGATGTAAAAAAAAAAAAAAAAAAAAATCTGTTTTCTTTCACATGTAGTGTATATGCAGTGCACAGATATTGATAACACATCTTTGACTCAGAGTTTCTAGTGATATTTGAAACCCGACTGGAGACAAGAAGAGGAAAAAAATGTTTCTCATTTCTAGCCACACAGTCACAGTCAGTGACAGAGAAGCTGTAGCCAGCTACTAATGCTCATATCTTCCATGAGGGTGAGTCTTGTGGAGAAATTCAGTGACAGATCTGACCTCCTTGTTGTTAAGAAAGCTGTAACTAGAGTTTTCTTTAAAGGTTCAGTGTCCTGTTCAATGTCTCATTACTTACAGAAAGAAAGCTACAGTTGAGCACAAGCAGCACAGCTGCACTTATCATACTTACAACCATAGGTCACTATAGATACTCATTATCTAATTCATGTCATTATTTATGTCAGTACTGTTTTCATTGCATCACTGGTCTTGGAGGTCTTGTATGTGTTGTCTTTGTTTTTTGTGTTGTGGTGGATCTTTTCCCGAGAGTGGTTATTTCATTTTTCTTTTGATCAGAGAGCAGCTGTAACAGGCAAACAATTTCCCTCTGGAATTAATAAAGTTTTGAATTTAAAATCATAATTTTTTTTACTGCACAGGCAAACACATTATTAGAAAACACTTTGTGTTTTCCTTGTGTCATAAGAAATTTATTATATGAAAAAAAATTCTGCCTAATATAAACAATAAATTGTCCTTTAAGGTAAAGTTAATATGTGATATTAATAGTTTAGATTACTGTTTAACATCAGAAATATATTTTAGATTAGTCAGGTTAGATAGAGTCAGTGGGTGTTTCCTTTCACACTACAGTAGTTTATAACACAACATTACCAAGAAACTGCAGTTGACATAGGAAGTGGCTAACAATGAACAGGAACACAAATATTAGTTTCCAGTGAAACACAACCCAACAGGAAACTGCACGATACCACCGACTACGACATCTATATGTCCTGTGAAAATATTGCACCACGCGTGTTACCGCCTCTGGCAAACAAACATAACAGACAAGAAGGAAATACCAAGAACTGTAGATCTGTTTTTTTGTTTTCAGCAGCATCGTGACTAAAATCCTTAGTCAATCTTTACCATGTTAGGGACACAGGATGCAAACTGAATTTATTCTGATTTATTTGATTGCTCCCATTTTCATGGAGGGGTGCTGTGTGGGGAAGCGCAGAGGTACTTCATTTAAACAGAAAGTTCATATATTTAAAAAGAATTTGAAAGAATCATGACTGTAAGTATTAATGATGTTCTACTTTTAGGCTGTTTTAGACTGTGAAATTAATATATTATTCTGTAGATTTTCAGCTGAACACATCAGAGCTACACTACAGAATTGTGGAGGGGGACATCTTTATAGTGCCATGTATAAACATGGGAAAATGCATGGAAGGAGAAACAGCTTCATCCTTTTTCTGCGGGGAAACGTTCATAGCTGAAGCAAAACATTCAGGAAACTACACATGTGACACTGAGTAAGTAATCGTGTTTTTATACTTTACTTTTGCTCTATTGCATTTAACACTGGATTAGATCTTTTGAATGTTCATTTGAACAAGGTGAACTGAACACAAATCTGTGTTATGGTCTTAAGAGTCTTAACATGCAAATGTGATAAGTTTAAGCTTGTCTCTTCTGTGATTCCAAACATATTGTTTCATCCTGATTTAATAATCATTAACTATCCCAATATACATTTAAATAATTACATACAATTTTTTCTCTAAATACTTTCTTGAGGTCATTGGAAACAAAAAATTTTTGGTATACTAAATGGCAAATTTAAGTATGTACACCACATATGATTACATGAACCTCTATTAAGTGTTGAGGTCTCTGCTGTCCAGTGGCAGCAAGATTTTTTTATTTCTACAGGTGGTGGAGAAAATCAGTCTTGGATGCCCCCATCCTGAGGAGAGTACTAGAGTGCTGCTTAACGCTGCAGGTGGAACGATCCCCTGCCCGGGCCGCAACTGTACTGACAACACAGTAATGAGATGGTACAAGTTGAAGCACAAGGTAAAGCACACACTTACAGGATCGTTCATTTCATAGCTGAATCAGAGCGAAAACAATTTGTTCTTTCTTCCAGGAAATCAGACCTGTGTCTAAGCAGCATAGAGCCTCCTGTGAACAGAATGGGCTGTTACATCTGTGCCAAGTCAGTGAGCTTGATGTTGGGGTGTATTTCTGTGACAGACAAATTATCGAGCACGGGGTAAATTGGACTTTCAGGAGAGCTGTTAACGTCACAGTCATACGTAAGTGTGTGAACAAATAATTTTGTTCATTGTGGTGAAAATTAAATTTCACAATTCAGAAATCTAGGACTGCAACCCCAAACATCCATTCTTACAACATACTGTGTTTTAGAAGATTTGACTATTTGTTTGACCTCAGCTTGATCAGATGATACTTTAAATACATTTTAAACATGCAAAACAAAACTAGTTCAATATAATAGTAACCATAACTTTCTAGTGCCATGTGTTTCTGTTGTTGTGTGTTGATGTCTCTTTCATCATATAAAGTGTGCTTTACTATGTTGCGCAACCACAAATACAGCTCAGATCTCATGTCTACTTCCCAACAGCATATGAAACAGCAACTTATCCTCCTAGGATTATGGATCCTGATGGCAACACAACAAAGGAAGTGGAGCTTGGTAAATGCAGTTAAATGTGTTTTTGTCATCCATCATCTATGAGGGTTAAAACCTCATTTAGATGTTTTGTTTTTTTGTTTTTTGATTGTTGTTTTTCCAATTTTCAGCTTTGTTTCCCCCTTCCTTCAAAGTCAATCTAGCTGCCTTTATAATCGGCCCAAAGAGCTCTGGTTCTTCATTAATAAGTCACTTATTCAAATAAGTTGTGTTTGCTTATTCAGACTTATTTTTTACTTTTTGTTATAATATCCACAAATACGTATAAATTGCTCTGTTTCGAATGCAGCTTTGAAAATACATGTTTCATTTGAATGATGACGTAAATGTTTTTAATGCACATAATATGGCTGTAGATTATACTGACATATTTGAAACAGCAGTTAATCACACAGTGGTCTCATTTCTGAATGACTTGGTCATCTTCTTACTCAGTTCAATACAGGACTCAGTGTCTTATCTAATGGCCAGGAGCAAGGTCAAGTAGGGCTGACCAGCTGTGCCAATTAGTTAATCATAATTACAACTCTTGGAATATTTGACTGTGAAGAGGACATGATCTGAACATAATTAATAAGACAGAAGTAATGATAATTCAAATACCTTAGAATAGAAGCATTAATAACTAATGTTCTTGCATTACCACATGCGTGAGGTACTGTTAATTCTTACTTAATACCTGATAATTCATGTACCTTGCCACAAAGTGTTATGTGTGAACACTGAACATTTAAATTGCCATGTGCTTTGTCACTTTAGGTAAATCTTACAATCTGACCTGCAAGGTACATTTTCCATTAGAGCTACATTTTTCAGCAGACGTGCGGTGGTTCATGAATTACGGTGGGAAAATGGAGAACATGCTTCTACTACCCATGGAAAAGCCACAGTGAGTCACTGATGTTTTGCCAGCAAGTAACTTTTTACATGGTAGGTTATTTTTATGATGCAATGAAGATGAACCTTTATTCCTGATCCAGACAGAAAACGGGGATATATGAAGCTGAGGTCATACAGACTGCTGTCATCAAAGAGGTGACTCCAAAAGATCTAACCCACACCTATACCTGCATCGCCAGTAACTCTGTTGGAGAAATCACTGCCACTATTAAGCTAAAGAGGAAAGTCAAAGGTAATGTTTCTATTGTCACAGTCATAACATGACATGACATGCTCTCTTCTCATTATTTTTTTTGCATAGCTCAGATAAACCTACCTGACTATCAATAAATGCCAAACTAGCTAGTGATGAAATTGGCAATGTGTAGAAGCTTAAAGAACAACATGTTGGAATTAAGTTCTTTAGATCGACGCAAATATAACACAGACACTTAGCTTGAAAAGCTTTAAAGGTTTTGGTTATTTTTTGGTTGTCTTCCACTGTCCAACTGTCAATTAGGGACAAAAATTCAACACAATTTCGATGACAAATGCAATCTAATGTGTAATCTAAATGTGTTTTGGACTTGATTTCAGTAAAATGGCCATCACTAGTTGGTTATCCCTTTGTATGCTTGCTGCTGGTAGTGGGGCTGGGAGGCGTTGTGCATGTGAAATGGCTGGAACTAAGGCTCTTCTACAGATCCCACTTTCAACATGTAAAACATAATGAAGGTCAGAAAGCACACATACACACATTATTAAATTGAGACAATAAGGCAACCTTATAGTATGCTTTTATAAAGCACTACCACAACCTGAACATGCAATTTATTTATTTTTTTAGTTTAACTTTATGCAGTAATTGTATAAGCACAAATTAATAGATAAATAAAATTAACTACTACATTTAATCATTTACTACTAATTTATTAATAATTTAACTGTTAGGTAATGCTTATGTCTGCTAATTCCTGTACCCCTGTAAGAAAGTAATTGAAACATTACTTTAATACCCTGAAATACTCATGTCACTCTAAAATTAAGGTTAACTGCACTTTATATGGTTGTGACAAAAGCTCGGATGAAAATCTTACTGTAGTTCTAGCTAATCTCATCATAGAAAGAAAGAAACATGAAACAGCACAGATTTGCACTACATTTGTAATGATTTGGTGTCAAAATTGTCTTTTTCATTCCCCAACACCAACCAGATGAGAAAGAGTTTGATGTGTTTCTGTCCTATGTATGGAGCCCTATATCAGCACAAATAGAAGGACTAGACACCTTTGAGGAAGGTAGGCCATCATGAACAGTGTTGGGTTATGGATTTTATTTTCATGTACCAACATTGGTAAAGTCACTTTTACTTTTATTGGCAGCATATCTATCCAGCGCAGACCCACTGAGTATTGAAGAGCATAAAGACACTCAGAGACCATTAGAAGTCCTGCTACCCCAAGTATTGGAGGATCAGTGGGGCTACCGCCTCTGTCTGTTGGAGAGGGACATGCTTCCTGGTGGAGGTTGGAGGGTCAACAGTGTGTGTGTGTGTGTCTTTGTGTGTTTATGCAAAGTTTGCTGATAGTTTCTATTTGGTATTGCAGCATATACAAATGATGTGGTCCTTACAATACAGAGAAGCCGCATGCTCATCTGTCTCCTGTCAGCTTCCTACCTGTGTGACAGCAATGCTGTATTTGTACTGGAATCAGGAGTCCAAGTAAGGTCTACATTTTATGGAGAGAAGACTAATGTTGATGTCATGTTGGACTTATTAAAATTATGAACGTATTCAAAATATTAATCTAGATACTCATAAAAAGTCATTACAACTGGGAAATCTTTGTGAAAGCTCAGTCAAACTTCCTTCATAATACAAAGCTTTTTGAGGAAAATTAAGATTTTTCTTAGTTCTGTTTCTGCTCAGTGAATAATACAGACACTTTTTTGTTGTGTTCACTCAGAAAAACACAATGCATTAACAATTTGCCCTGGGTTTGATATGTTCAGGCTTTGCTTCAAAACTCTGCCCTCAAACTCTTGCTAATATGGACGCGCGGAGCCGCAACATCACTCATCCGACCAGAACCTCCACTGCCCCCATTGGTCCAAAGGGCCTTGAAGGTGCTTCCCAGTCTACACTGGACCTCAGAAACACCTTCTGGAGGAGATGCCTGCGGTTTCTGGAGATCTCTGAGGAAGGCCATGCCTCATCACAGAGAGCAAAGCTGATTTCAGGCATGAAGGAAGGATAACACTGTCTCACTAGTAACATTTCTATAGCCTGGACAGCACAATGCACATTTTTTTATAATGCAGACAGGTATTATAACTTATTGTACTACATTACTCACTGAAACTCTCTGCAGACAAAAGCAAGACCTGAAAGGACAAACGTGTCAGGAGTTTCCCATGGCAGTGTTAGTGGTTGGGGTGGGGGTGGGGGATGTAGCAGGGCGACCCATGGAACCAAAATGAGCTACCAAGTTACAGTAGCATTGTCATAAATATATATTTAACAAAATACAAATATCTGAATTTTATTTGACTGGCTTCAAGTGTGTATTCAACGGAGAGAAAATTAGATACAGATAAAATGAAATTCAATCAAGGGGTATTTCTAATAGGAGTCTGAGGCACTGAGGTACCATATTCATCTCAAATGAAAGAAATGGATTTACATTTCTAAAGTGTGAGATTTCTGATGTTAAAGTAACAATGACAAGTTTGTAAATAGACAAATCATTGCTACAGTATATTTTAACCACCCAGAAACCATTTAATATTACCAGCAAACTGGTATCCACTTCATGACTGTATGATTCTGGTCTTCACACAGTTGTCAACTAAAATACACGTTAAGTCCTTCAACAGTTTCTACTTATTTGTAAAATTCTGTGAAGCAGAAAAAAAAATACAGAGTCATGTAAGGAAAACTTGAAATACTGGCAAAACAAACATAACTAAAAATATAACAAAAGACCATATGAGGTCTTTTGTTAAAGGTGATGAAAAGAAAAAGGTTGTACACCAATGCAGAGGAACAAAACAAAAACTAAATCCATCTGTACGTCTATGCCTCACTCACACTGCACACGCACATTAACACGCTCAAGCTCATACTCCCATTAGTGGATTTAAAATAAAACATCACACTTGTATGTACATTTTTACACAAATATTAGAGAAGCAACTTAAGGAGCTTTCCCCCATACCACACTTACCTAGCGTCAGACAGGAATAGGCGTGTTACTAAAGATGTATAAAGAAGACTCTAGGTTGATATATTTTCTCAGTATCCCATAGAAAGCAACTGTAGCAACATTTACATAGTTCAAACAACATCCTGGCTAATCTTTTTGTCACATCTCTCAGTTACCGCACTCTACATCTCCCATCATAGACTTCGCATCCTTTCTTCCTAATCAGAGTCAGCTGGTAGTGGGTAAAAACGTAAACGTGAGTTCAGTCACAGAGTATCGTAGGAGGCTTAAAGTATTCGTCATCACATGTGACAAATCATTTGAACCTTCATAGATATCTATCTCCAACATTCTGTAACCTATACAAAATTATCCATTAGCGACAAAAGCTGTGGTAGTTATTTTACTTGTCTGATTGGGCTTTCAATTTCCTCTCCCAAAGTTTTTGATGATCAGAGAATCCCTGCTTGCCCTTGTTGAATGAATTAGGTCCTGCAGATGTCGGTGTCTCCCTGAAAAGAAAGATTAAGTCATCTAAAAAATAAAAACTCAGCGTTAAACGCTGCAATTCATTGAAACTAAATTCAAAAAAGCCATGTTTTGGTAAAAGCAGGAGCAGAGGAAAATGAGTACACATGAGTGTATGAGTGTGTGTATACCTGCCAATGTTCTTCATTCTCATCTTTGCTTCTGGAGGCATCTCCTCAGGTTCACTCTGCATCATAAGAGAAAGTCAGTCATTGCACATTTCGTACTGATACAAGCATGGCATTAGCATGCACGTGTGCACTCACGTCATCATCTTCATTAAAAACTGATGCCAACTGTGGTTTTTTTGGAGGAAGGGATGGTACAGGTTCTTTGGGTTTCTGTGACAGGTTGGAGACACAAGATTAAAACAACACAAATACTATTACATTTGTTCACTTAGTCTTAGTAAAATGTAAAATAAAGACAATCTGCAAATCTATTTTGATAAGTTCAACCAGTCAATATTTGGTATTTTTTACTTGATAGATGACTTTAATGATTAATTCTTACTGTTTACTCGTGAATGACTGTTTCAACACCAAACTAAATGATGATAACACTTGTAGAGTAACAGTAACTCTGTTTCTATCTGTCAAGCAAATTGGCCTGTATCCCTTACAACACCTGTGCGTTATGAGAATTACTGATTTACATATGTGGTGACATCCAGTCCGAACTTTAACAATGTGATAACTCCTGCATTGTAACACAGTGAGTCTCATTTAAGTTTCAACACCATCGTTATAAATACTAGACAATGTTTTTACATAAACACTTTGCCTCAGCAGTAAATGTCCACCGTTAAGACACTCACTGTTGCTCCAAGTTTGATAGATATGGGGTTTGACTTCTTTCCCATCTGACTGCTCATCTTGAAGCCAATTTTGGAGACTTTGCTTGGTGCTGGTGGACCTGCTGAAGACTCATCTTCATCTTCAGGTGTGAGATGCTGGGATGAGCGTTTGACTGCAGTCCCTTCTCCTCCCACAGTGCTACAAGAGACAGGCTTAGTTTTCACTCTGCCTCCCTCCTCCAGCGGCCCTGCTTGAGGCAAGACAACTCACCAAGGTGAACAACTATTATCTGAGAACTGGATAATAATAAAAGCTGACTTTTCACCTTTACCAGAGTGGCTACGTTTTTTATCCATCAAGCCAACAAGTAATTTACGTTACTGTTCGGTTTAGCTGTTTTCTCACTTCACCTGGGGGCTATAGGTGGACATAAACTAGCAGTAATATGGGGCTTTGACAGCACATAAACAATAGCGTTAACTCCTCTTTATATGATGCTAACAGTTAGCTAACATTAACCTGTGCTAACTAGCTTAACGCTAGCTACGTTAGCTACGTGTAACTTAGCTAGGCTAACGCAATATTATTAAGCCAACAGGAGATCTCTCTATTGTAAGGGCGTTTTTCCGTATTATCTTATTAATGTTAGCACTGACTTTAGTGCAGCATACTCAGACCAACATCCACACGTAAACAGAAAGTTCACGTTAATATAAAGCTAGCTGTTACTTCGCGGTTAGCTTAGCCAACGATGCAAAGCTAATAACATTGTTAGCTAAGTAATGTTTTACACACGATTCTGCACACTGATGTTAGTTGTGGTCGGTTTTAGTTGGGCACCAAATCAAGCTAGCAGAAGTTAGATTAATAATGCTTTTTCTCAATATAGTTTATTCATTAAACAGCTCATATATCACCTCCGTCTTCGATGCAACCCCCTCTGTTACGCTCAAAAGCCGCCATCATTTCTTCTGTCAATCTTTCCAGCTGCTGCCACTGGTCTCCCTCCAGCGCTGTGGGACAACCACAGACAAGCTTCGCGTTAATATAAGAAGAAGAAGAAGAAAATGGAGGAAGTATGACATCAGGCTAACTTGGTAAACACTAAGCTAACTGGTAAGATTGAAGGCCTAACACCACCAAACATAGCGTCATTTTTATGTTTATCTGCACAATATGTTTGTTAGTATGTTTATCTTTAATTTATGTAGGGGTAACGTGAAAGATTGACTTAAATGTCATATTGTGGTTGTTTTCGTACGAAAGTTGTTGGTGGCGAGTTGCTGCGAAGCTAACAGTTAACGTTTGTTAACACGTTTTGTTTTTTACTTTTCTTTTACTGATAAATGATTTCGGATGTAAGTAGCATTGCATCACTGTCTATGTCATCTGTTATATGTCTGTTAACAATAACTTTTCATTGTCCCTCTCCTCCCAGGCCCTTAAAGATTGCTGTTAAACAATGTACCAGCCAAGATGGGGCAGACCTTGTGTATTTGCTCCCGTAGCACCATCACCATTGATAACAAAAAATATTACTTTGTTCAGAAACTAGATGAAGGGTAAGATGTGTTTTGATGTGTTAATTTAATGCTTCCTTTCAGATAAAATGTGTTGATATTTTTTTATTTTTCAAATAATCCAATACAAACTTAACACATACTCACACACACATACATACACACACATATAGCAGGCTGACAACCTAAGAATTATTGATATTGTTGTATTCTATTTGTTTACAATAACAAAAATATGCAGTATCACCAACCCATTCATTTCATGGACTATTAATGGGGTGTAGCAACTCTGAAACAGAGTACAATTCTTATACAAACATCTACAGTTTTGAACATGGAATTGTGTTGTGCCCCCTTAGGCTAGTTTAATTAGCTCAACATGGATAAAACCCCGAGATTGCATACCTTCTGGGCACATTCAAGTCAGCAGTTTGCGAACATCTACACTGGCAGTTTGTCATGCACAAAACACACAAACCCATGTTCTTTTGTGTTTTTTTAGTTTACTTAAAAACTCTTCTCCCCCCAAAACAAAAACTATAAAAATAAGGTCTGAATTGAATAGTGGATATTAAGAATCGTTACACACCTAACTATTATGCTCCTTCCAAACTACTGTCTCTCTGTGTCCTCTTATCAGTGGGTTCAGTTATGTTGACCTGGTAGAGGGTGTAAAAGATGGGCACTTCTATGCCCTGAAGAGGATCCTGTGTCATGACCGTGAAGGCCGCCAGGAGGCTCAGAGAGAAGTGGAAATGCACCAGATGTTTAATCATCCAAACATCTTGAGCTTGGTTGCTCACACCTTTGTTGATCGTGGAGGCAAGAGTGAAGCCTGGTTACTTCTGCCTTATATTAGAGTAAGCCGATTTAGCAGTTAGCATGACCATAATAACACCAAGGCACTTGTCTGATTCTGATATGTGTGTTTGTGTCAACAGAAAGGCAGTCTGTGGTCTGTTCTGGAGAAGCTGAGAGACAAAGGCAGCTCAATGCCAGAAAAGCAGATTGTAAAAATCTTACATGGCATCTGCTCTGGACTCAAGGCCATTCATGACAAAGGCTATGCACACAGGTAATCTCTCGTCATACACACAACACATTTATAGAATAAAGACTTGTTTTCTGGAACTTTGCAGTGTGTGTAATATGGTCAGAAAGATGAACCAGTACATCAGGGCTCATCCATTCTGGTGATTGATTATTTTTACATTTTAGTCATTTAGCAGACGCTTTTATCCAAAGCGACTTACAAGTGTGGGACTACTATGGGTATCGGTGTCTTGCCCAAGGACACCTCAGCATGTAGCCAGCAGGAACTGGGAATCGAACCCACAACCCTGGGGTTGGAAGACAACTGCTCTACCAACTGAGCTACATGCTGCCATGCTGCTTTCCATAGATTAACCAATCAGCTTTGCTTCTCATCTCCTCTCTTTGGATAAAAGGATCAGCTAAATAGCTAATTATAAATATTAATATAATAATACTAAAATAATATGCACTCTTTGTTTAGCTTTTTAAAATGTAGTGCGTTTACATACATTTAGGTCATCAGATTACTCAGAGAAACCAGGTTTCTCAGGTAATCAGGAAAAGTGTTTACATGCTATTAAGAAACGTGGTTACTGGAAATCTGTGTATACATGCAGCAGATGAGTAATCTGAATTCTCCTTTACTTTGGGCTTATTCAGTAACTGAGTTAGAGAGGCTTATTTAGATGACTGTAGTGGCAGATCTGTACATAGGAGAGACTAATGAACGGCTTTACGAATGCATGGCACGGCACAGGAGAGCCAGCTCCTCAGATACACTTCTGCATCTGCCGCTCTTGAACACAGCAATTATATTCATATTCTGCACAGGGAGGGCAATGCGTTTAAATGAGGTGTCTGAGAAGCTGTTCATTGCAAGATTGAGAACCTTCACAGATTCACAGAGAAAGTTTATTGTAACCTAGTTATTTAATTTAGCATGTCAATGCCCTGATGGTTAGCAAATTCAACACCATATGGAAAAGACTGATCATATTTCTACAGTCTTGTATACTTTGAATTTAATTTTATTTAATATTTACTTGTGTGTTTAAATGAGAATGAAAGATGTGCAGTTTTCCAGAACAAGCACCAGTATCTCTACGGCTAACCTAGAACTAAGACCTCTCCAAAACATATAATACTTTCTTTATTATTTAGTTAAAACAACCGTTGGAATGTTGTCTTGAATTGTAAAAGAAATATTGTGACATGCACAGAAATGCGGACGCCTTGTTAGTCAGCACTTAATGCAGAAAATGAGCTAGGGTTAACAGAGGATCCTGTGCATCACAATAAATACATTGTGCTTGATCCTTATATATAAATTTATTATATATTGTGAAAACATTGAACTAAACAGATAAAACCAAAATGCACTATATTGCTAAAAGTTTTGGAGTACCCCATCGATTTCAGTCCATAAAGTCCGTGTGGAGAAACTTGACTGGCCTGCACAGCCTCCTGACCTTATAAATGCACTTCTAGAGGAACTTTCAAAAATTCCCATAAACACACTCCTTAACCTTGTGAAAAGCCTTCCCAGAAGTATTGAAGCTGTTATAGCCAGAAATGGGTGAGCACTACTGATTAAGAATGGGATGTCATTGAAGTTCATGTGCATGTAAAGGGAGACGTACCAAAAATTGTACCAATATATTATATTTAAAAAATCGTAATGTTAGCCCAGTCTGTGCTTTATCAGACCATCATTTCATGTTCATCTTTTCGTTTAGTCACTTTTCCAAATTGGAACTTTTCTGTTCACTAATAAGCTAACCACACTGCTGACATGTCAACATATCACCTGTGTCTGCTGTTATTTGACAGAGACCTGAAGCCTACAAATGTGCTTCTGGATGAGGATGAACGACCAGTTCTGATGGACCTGGGCTCCATGAATCGATCCAGGATCGAGGTAAAGATTTTGTTGTTCACTTAAAAAGCATAGCTGCTATTGGTTATATAATATGATGTAATATTTTAAGGTTAGTTGGTTACTCTATCAGAACACAGTGCAGTATCACACTCACATTGTCGTGACACTGAATAAACACTATACTGGCAGGAGCAGATTTCCACCAATAGATGGCAGAATAACATTTTTAATGCCAGTGAACCACAATATTGTGTTTACAATACCTACGTGATATTTTTTATTATTTTTCAGAATACATCTTATCCGTTAATTAATATGAAATTGTTAATAAATGTATTAGAGCACAAATGATCTCTAGATTAATCTTGAACTGTGCATACAGATTTGGATTTAAAGAATTATATCAGGAGTATCAAGTTTACAGAAATATGAAAATGTAATGATGCTGTTTGCAGTTACTGGGTGTTCTGTGTATAAATTGGTCATGAAATGTAGTCTAATCCTTACTAAAGGCACAAGTATGAAAACTACCCCCTAACATAATGGTAACATAATGGAAAAAGCTGTAAAGGATATGAAATAAATCACAAATCTCAGATCACATTTTATAACCATACCCGGTGATTATTTGAATAAAATTGAATTGATTTGAATTACAGGTTAGAGGTAGTAGAGAAGCCATGACCATACAGGACTGGGCCGCCCAGCGATGCACCATTTCCTACAGAGCTCCTGAACTTTTCAATGTAGAGAGCCACTGCATTATAGATGAGCGCACTGATATCTGGGTAAAGCCTCATATTCTTTATCTTTTCTGGCTTGTACACGTTCTTAGCAACTTCACTGCACTGCTGTCATCTGCTATTTCTTTTCCTCACTTGTTACCTTTTTTCCCCCCATACTTCTATAGTCACTTGGCTGTGTGCTTTACTGCATGATGATGTTAGAGGGGCCGTATGACATGGTATTTCAGAAGGGGGACAGTGTTGCTCTGGCTGTCCAGAATCCAGTAGCTATCCCACAGTCTTGCAGGTAAATATAGCCTACATACAGTGTAACTTTACTAACAACTGTAAGAAGAAAAAGTATATGTATCTGATTATATACTAGCAGCCACAAAGATAACAAGATTTCCTTCTATTGAATTTTACTTATGTTTACTGATAGCCATTGTTAGTCTTAGTGAATAGGAGTCTGACTTATCAAATGCAGCACACACTGAGTATAGTTTAATTTTCTTTTAATTGAATAAAGTTTGTTTAGAGTCTCTTTGGTCTTTAAGAACTCCAGTCACTTTATGTGTAAATTAAATGCATTCATATTAATAATAAGTTTAAAACTGAATTAGGTTTTTACAACTACTGTACTTATCGTTCAAACATTTGTTCTAATTTGTTGTGTATTTCATGTGTCTAGTTACTCAGAAGGCCTGCAGATGCTGCTGAGCTCCATAATGGTGTCAAATCCACAAGAGAGACCAAACATCAACTGGGTTCTTGACCAGGTACAGGACCTGCAGAGTCGCAGCCCCAACACCCAAACCAACATGGTCTGATGCACTAGACGCTGCCTCTGGAAGACCTTTGCACACAGAAATTACCATCTCTTATTTTGGGATTTTAAATATTTCTTTTATTTATTGACTTTCATCGCCTACAATGTAAAAACCTAGGTACAGACTTTCACTCTACTTCAGGAGTTTTGTCACAGTATTGGCATTAATTTGTAGGATCTGATTTGGCCTGTGTGTCACAGAGGACTGTAGTACTTGTAGACCTGCCAAAGGAATCTAAAATAATCTGAAAGGCCTTGAATGTTATCCAGTCCTGCAAATATGACACTTATATATGGCAACGGTCAAATGTTACATCTAATGATGATGTAACTACCTTAAAATCTTGCGAGGATAGCTTGACATTGTAAAACAATATGAATTTCTCCGAGTTGCATGAGAAGACTGATACTACTCACATGAATGTCCATTCAATTTAAAGATGGAGCCAGCTGTCTGTTAATTTATTTTAGCTTAGCATAAGGACTGGAGATGGAAAACGGCCAGCCTGGCTCTGTCCTAACATATCAAGATCCAGCTACTTTGGTTTTCATGCTTCAGTATTTTGTCTTAAGCTAAGCTGGTGGCTGTTGCCTTGGAAAATAAGCATACTTCTAGCGTATTTCTGCAAAGAGGAAAAATAAAAAGGATGACATAAGCCAGGCTTTTAAATGGGCAGAGCTACCTGAGTCCAGTCTAGATGAGAACACATTCCCTATCAAGAAGGAATTTATCAAATTCCCTTGATTGATTATTGATTGTTGATTTGTGCTGTAATCATCAGTGCACAACCTTTAGCTTTTCTCCACATGTTCAGTCACACTGTTTTTCCCTAATGGGGAAAACTTAGGAAGCAGTGCTCCTCACCTGCAACGCTGCATTTAAACACATAGAGGTGCTTCATCATCTGACATCTCTGTCCCATACATTGACAGGGTGAGTGACCACATTTATGTCCGTACAGTTAATAACGTATAAATGAGCTCTTTATAAAACAAAGGAGAGAGTATCTGCTACTCACAAATACATAAAGGAAAACATAAAGATCAGATCTTACAGTTACACACCTTTCTGAACACACAACAATCAACTGCTAAAGTGAAAGAAATGTCTTTTATTATCGAAGTTAAAGTTCTTTTCATATTTGCCATAGCAATTTAACATTTTTTTTTACCTTCACATTTTACTGTGTTGTTTTTAAACGGTTATAGGTAATTACCATTCCAGCTATTCTTGTGTTCAATTCTGGGTTTCCTGATGTGTGAATGTGGTGTCACACTTTTGTTCTCTCAGGGTTCACCCACATCTCAAAGGATCTGATGGTCTTTACTAGTAGACCCATATGGTACCCTTAAAACTATTACAACAAACTTTGGACATTTGAATTACTTTTAATTCTTTTGTTACTCTGCAATATGTTGATAGCAAACCATATTATATCTAAGAATTGTTGTTGATGGTTGTTGGAATGGTAATTGACATAATGCTTAAATGTATCATCTCTTTAATACCTTGTTGAATGACTATGAATTTTTGTGTAGTTAATTATCGATCACATCACTGTTAAAGTAAGGAATGTTTTTAAGTGTACTGCTGGTTCACAGATTGAGTGTGTTATTAAATTCTGAAAAATTGTTTTGAGATTATGTTTTAAGTCTATTCTCTGCACAGTAGCTATAAATAAATATAAAATATGCACCACTCCAGATACAGTCTTTAATACACTTGTGAAATAAAGCAGCGTTGTACGATTAAAAAGTAGTAATGGTATGTGAATTACGTACATCTACAGGAGTTTTACATACATTTAGTCAAACTTGTAATTTGTGTCTTCAGCTACATAAAATCAAAGATACACTTGTGAAAACTGAAAAAAGATTTTCGTTAGGAAAAAAAAAAACTGACGTCATGCCTTCTTAAATCTTAAGTTTTCTGCGCTGCTATCAGTGATTTAAGTGCATTATTTAGATTCTTTTAATGAATTAAAGGTGGTAATACTGTACTGTACAAATATCCATTACGTGTGTAAGTTCTACCTGGAAAATGTCATTTTTGTCGACAAGTGAAAGTATGAGTAAGTGTAATGTTAAAATATAGTATTTATATTTCTGAATATTATTATTACAACTACGAATAATGCACTCATGTGTTAGTAGCACTTTATTGTTATTGGTGCTAATATTTGTACCATTAGGTAAAATGTATTAATCATTTCTAACTGAATTCAACACATACCACAATATGATATCAGTTCTCCTTCTACTGCACATTGGAACATGGAGCATTGCAAAGATTGAGTCAAGAGAAGTGACCTGCACTTAGTCCATAAATGATGGAATAATGATATTTTTGGCAAGCTGTGTCATTGTCAAGTTTACAGTCAAGAAATGTCTTCCCAAGAAACAGCCTTTACACTGAAGTATTGCAATGTTTAGTTTTATAATACTCTATCTTGAATTGAGGCTGAAAATCTTGCCTTCATTCATTTTGAAATTCAATCTGGTGTTCTACATATTTATGGGCCTAACTGATATTTAACGGTTTAAGCTGCACTGTTGTGTCTGATTGGTTTATGTGAGACTGTTCCCTTAAATAAGTTACTTTTTCATCTTGTTATGCAGTTTCACGTTAGAGATGAGAAATGCTGTATTTTTTATTTAAGTTGCCTCAGTCTTAATGAATCATCTGAAGGGTACAGCCTTCATCTGACAGTAATGAACGCTGGTGGCAATTCCCTTTGTGTGTGTGCGCACAGACCTGAAAACAAATTTTAAACTGTCCATGTAGCTGGATTTACAGTCCTTATGTCCACTCAGATCAGTGAAATGCCACACTTCACTGCTCTCCCAATTACTTTGGATGGTAATTCGTACCTTACCAGGCGCAAATGTGCAAACACAAATGACCAGTCATGAAGTATACACAACATACCACATATTTACAGTGGATATACCCGTTTATACAGTTTAATTTATGATATTAATGATATCCCAGCTGATTTTTTTTTTCTTCAGGCCCACCTACAAACCCCACACTCCCCAGGGACTGAGTTCAGGATGAAGCTGTGTTTATGGGTTCAACATGTGCCCACACACACACACACAGACGCTGTGTCCCTACCTTTTATTTTCACAATCATTTGCCTGTGAGGGGCTGAAATGATGTCATGCAGCACATGCACAAGGTCAACTCAATGTTCGCCTACATTTTAGCACCAATTTCATGTGCTTTTGCTTGTCATTCAGTCGGGGAATGCACATTGTGTGTGTGTATGTGTGTGTGTGTGCATGCGTATCATTTTGTAACCCAGCCGTGGTCCTCAAACACAAACGCACTCTAGCTCTCACACCATAAACCATCTACAAGCTTTATAGATTTGGCGATGAATCAATTAGTGAATTATTTAATTAGCAAAGCATTATGGGTCAGTGCAGACCTGCTCCCACCCTGCAGTGTTCCTAGGTCTCTTTAAATCATTTTACACATATGTTTAGACCCCATGTGGGTGTAAATATGTAGTCTCGTCAGTGCAAAATGACCATGCGAAAGTTTTCTTAATGCAGTCATTTCAGATATGACTCCAGTGAGACCTTGTAAAGTCACCTAGTAAAGTTTCTGTTGTTACTTGCTAGATGATGGATCCTATTTCTTTAAAGCTTTATGTGTACAGACCCAGAACTTTTGCTGTTACTCAAGTCCAAATTAGCCTTGGCTGCAGCTGAAAGAGGGAGAAATATGGACATTACGTTTACCCCGTTGAGTGGATGAGTTATGGCCTGTGTTTGTGATCAGGCCATTCTTTCATTGCAGGAGCTTTCTTTGTGCTCATTAATTCATGGGAGTGTGTGGGTTAAAATGCATAATGAGTTCATTAAGGGGGATTGGCGTAATCAGGTAGGTATTGCCTTAATTACTGGCACAGGGCCAGACCTATCCGTTCTCTGAGAGACCGGCAACCCACCCTGTCCACAGAGCTCAGTAATTTAATTAAGTGTACAAAATGCTACACCCTAACGTCGCCCTTGGGGGCAATTATGGCACAAGAGATTGAAAGATCTCCGCCGGGGGTATTTTACTTACTGGCAGGAGATTGCCTGTGTCAGTTAGCTGATTGCATTGATTATATTGATTTGTAACAGCTTTTCGGGTAATTTCATCTGCAAAGGTGAGAGCAACACATTGGCCCAGGGACTTTTTTATTTATTCTTTCTTTATTTAGATCCTGGACTCTTTTGCCAAGTGATTAGATGAAATGGACCCCTACAATAAGTCTTTTAAAGTGAGAGGATCGATAGTTTTTATTTGTCTTATAAGGTCAGTACAGGTTGGATGTTATGAATTCTTTTAAAGGCATCACAACTCTTTCACCTACAGTGTTGCTGCATGGTTGTGCTGAAGCAGCAAAAAGAAGTGTCTTAAACTGGCAGCTAGGACAGGATCTTCATCCCGTAAGTTAGACATATTGGGAAGGTCTGTTTTAACTCAAATCACACAAACATAGAGATAGATTTCTGTTCTTTAAGAAGAATGCCTTTTTGTATGAGTTACCTTCTGTTAAGGGAGAAATTTTATTCACCTTGAAGATGAAAAAATAGATTCCATCACCTCAATAGATTTATTAATCTGTAGCCAATATTTTAAATGAAGCTAACAGTAACTCATAGTTACAGTATTTTATACTGATTCCAAATGTTGCATTCAAGCTCAAAAATATCCTTGTTCCTTTTTTGTAGAAGATTTTAAAGAAACATGCTTGCATTGGCTTTTAAATGACTTAACTGAGTTAAAGTGTTCTCTGTTAATTAATCAAGGACTGGTGAAAAGAATAGTTGAGCCATTCCACATTTTAGGGTAAAAGAAACATTTTTAAATAAAATTAATTTAATAATTAACATGACAAAACATGACATAAGCCTAGTAGTAGCCTAGATTTAAGTAACTGTTATGTTACCTTCTAATAAGAACAATATTTGTGCTGATACCAACTGGAGCACCTCTGGTAGTACATCTCACACACAAGTCTCTCTGAATGCTGTCTGATTATTATAGTCTGCTGTATGCCTTAGTCAAGGAAGAAATGTGATGATGTAATAATAATAAGAATAATGTATGTAATGTGACGTGTATTAATGAAATTAATATAAATTAATATTTAGGTAATAGTTTGTATTTAAGGATACAAATGTATTTCTGACAGATTCTGATACAGATAATATGTTAAAATGGTATAAAGAATAAAATTCTGCATTGTTATTAATTCATGTACTGCAAATGACAGATTTATTTTAATCTTACATACGAAGGCCGAGTTTTACTCACTGCGGTTTAAGAAAACACAAGATAGTAAATGGCAAACTGTTTTGTTAGGTATTAAATAAGTATGTTTATCCACACAAGGAATGTGACTTAACAGTTATAAGGACAATAATAAATGAACAAACATCTTTCGCCAAAACATACAGGAACCATTTGGGGGAAAAGCTGTGAATAAAATAGAAACTAAAAATGGTGAATATACAGCTTTACTGGGCGGCACGGCAAGACAGCAAGAAGGTCTTGGGTACGATTCCCATGATCGGCCAGGGTCTTTCTGTGTGGAGTTTGCATGTTCTCGCAGTGTTTGCATGTGTTCTCTCCGGGCACTCCAGCTTCCTCCCACAGTCCAAAGACATGCAGTCAGGTAACTGGGGACTCTAAATTGCCCGTAGGTGTGAGTGAGAGTGTGAATGGTTGTTTGTCTATATGTGGCCCTGTGATGGACTGGCAACCTGTGTAGGATGTACCCTGCCTCTCGCCAGTATGATAGCTGGGACAGGCTCCAGCACACCCTTGACCCCTACAGGGACTAAGCGGTTCAGAAAATGGATGGATACAGTTTTACTTAATTTGCTGTTATATTTGTGGCACAAAACCTTATGTTGTTTGTTATGTGTCTCTCTGGTCTCTCACCCACTGTAGGGATATTACTGAAACAGCCACTGTTCTGCCTATTAAAGACAGACATGTGACCCAACAGATTAGTTTTAATTGCAAGCCTATAACCTTTGCCAAGGGAGGCAAAGGCAAAAGAAGGATAATAGTTTGATGAGCAGTTCATCAGTGCTGATTAAGAGGAGGGGATGACAAGATAATCCAGAGGTGGTGCGCTCATTAATGATGGCCAAAGAAGGGCAAATTAGCTGATTAAACTATTTCCCGCCCAGTCAATGGCGAGCAGACAGGAGGGCAGGGCTTCACGGTGATGGATGAGGAGGCGTGGAGGGGGTGTTTATGTCGCTTGTCAGTAGAGTTGTCACTGAATGAGTGAAGTGTCTTCATCAATTTGGAGCCATTATCATGTCAAAAGGAGAGGATGGTGCCTGAAGGAGGAAAACAGATAGGGGGAGGAGAGGAGCAGAAAGCCCATCTGAATACTACAAGCTTATTCATTTTCACACACACACTCCTTGCTCCACCAGCCCCTCCCCTGAGGCAGGCCAGTTTACCGTAAGGCTGTTTAATTTTCCTGAAATAGGGCTGTGACAGCTGTGTCATGCTGATGAGAAGAGTGGCAACCTGTCACATCTCATCTATCTCAGCTCTGCTGAACCTCCTCCTCCTCCTGTGTTCACCTCCTTGTGTCTTTTCTCCTCCTTTACAGACATCAAACCTTTTCCTCAAATAAACACAGCAGTTCAAGTCTGTTAAATTGTGTGTGTGTGTGTGTGTGTGTGTGTGTGTGTGTGTGTGTGTGTGCGTGTAGGGGAGGGTCATTGATTGACGTTGGAAAAGGACAAAAGTAATAACTTGGAGCTGTTTTTTATTTCACCTGCATTGATTGTTATAGGTCTCTTTATCATCTGACCTGGCTCAATTATGCCAATTGGATACCGCAGTGACACTAGGAGGTTGGAGGGACAGTAAAATGAAATGCGGAAAGATTAAAGTGTGTGTGTGTGTGTGTGTGTGTGTGTGTGTGTGTGTGTGTGTGTGTGTGTGTGTGTGTGTGTGTGTGTACAGTACACAATGATGAATACCAGATGCAGGCATTTCCTTTGTTGGTGCAAGCAAGTTCAGAACTTGCCAAATTGCCCTGCTCTCCTCCCACACGGTTGAATACTTCCACACACACCCACACACACTCCAGCATGCTTGCCCACTAATCCTCCTCCATCCTAGGCTTGGGGGTAGCCTTGGCTGTAGGCTAATTCAGTTTTGGCTGGTGCTCTTTTGTTTTATATCTCTCCTGTTGTCTTTCAGTTCTCCACCCTTGTCCTTGTACTCACACTCTTGCTTAATTAGTTTTTCTTTCTATCTCTCCTTCTGCCTTTACCACTGACTCCCCCTCCTGTTATTTCTCAACAGATCCTTCCTTCTATTTTTGCTTTTACTTTCCAGTTGTTTTCTTTGCTGCATTGTCTGTGTTCCCTACAAAGGGTCGTTGCTCTGCAGTTGACATGCAGTAATCTTATCAGTCGTAGCGAAGGTCATTATAGGTCACCTGATCAAACTGGCAGGTCGGGCTGAGAGTTGATCTTGTCTGTGACGTAAGTCCAGAGGAGTGCGCAGCAACATTCTCCCTATCATATTCTTAAAATAACCCTCCGTCCCTACTGACGACGTCATCCATTCCCGGCTCCCTCTGGCTCTGCCACCCCCTTTCCCCTTCCTCCCTCCCTCTCTTTCAATCACACTCCTTCTGTCCAGTCTATTCCCGACTGCCCCCTGTGCTCCAGCAGACTACTATCTGTAACTGGATGTCTGAAATTTAAAACATGTTCCGTAATCGTCACAATCAGGCAAACCTCAATTCAGGGTTTCTTCTGAAAAATGATGCAGGTAACATGCAAATGAATGCAGCCTTTTTTTCTGACTGCCACTTTTGTAACATTAGAAAAAAAATATCAAGCTTTATTACTAAAATAACACTGTCATTGTCAAGAGAAGAGGTGCATTTGGATACTAAAACTAAAACAGAATGCCAGCAGTGACGTGTAGTTAAATATTTACTGTGTATGGGCGGAATACCATGAAACAAAAATGAGTCACACCGGGAAGGTTGCATTGACCCTCTCTATCTATATAACTAATGATCAAAGGCAAGGGTTTCAATTTAACCCTGTCCACAAGCAAGGCAGCGTTTGTTCTGCTGTGACAGCTCCACTGCCCACACAATGGGTTGTCTGTCCTGTTGCTCTTCAGCATGAACCAGAAACAGTGACTAGTATGAACAGAAAACCAGAAAGTGATCCCAATAACTGGCTGTTGATTGTTTTATTCAAACATAAATTTTGGAGGTTGTGATTCTCATGATTAGATATTGATGCTGCTGTATTCACTTTTTCTTCTCGAAGGAACGGCAGTTAATTACGGTGCTTTAGTTGACCTAAGTGCTGCACAATGTAGGAGCAAAGCATAAATGTGAAAATTTTATTTCAGTGTGATGATATTATAGTGACATTAACATTGAGTTTGAAGTACTGCTATGCTTAAGTATAGCCTCAATGAGCCCTTAGCATGTTTGGTAAACTGAAGTAATAAACTGAAGTAATAATTATTTAACATTAGTCTTATCAACATTGTTATATTAATAGCTGTTATTCTATTTATCAAAGAAGGATTACATAAACAAAGAATCTAAATGATCCTCACTCCTTTATTAGCTTTATTCAAGCCCTCCTATTGGTTGTCTGACACTATGGCCTGTCAGGCCTTTAAAAACAGCCTTTCACAACCACAGTACTCACAACAACAGACAGATCCCATCAGGTCTTATTCAACAGGCTGCAGTTGTTTATACTGTAATCCTAATCTCAACTATTATGCTGGTCTTAACATTCATCAACATGCCCCAAGCACTGAAGTATAAGCCAGATGATACCTAACTTCACCTTGCTTGCTCCTCCAGTCTTTTGCCTTGTCTATGTTTAGCCATGTCTATTCTTTCTTTTTGATGTTACTTGATACAGCCAGTCAGCCAAATGTGAGTTCACGGTTAATCAGTCAGTTGTATCTATTTATACCAGCTGACGTGTCTGGTGTTGACTGCTTGTTAAGGATGTGTTTATCGAGCATTCACCAGTGTTTGTTGCAAACATTTATATAATCAGACACATTTCTTGGTGGGTTGGCTGTGATGTGCCAGTTCCGAGGCAGTGTAAAGGGTGATTTGACACTACAAATGTAGGCAGAGGCATCAATGCACTGGTACTAGTGTGTCATCATAAAGTTAAATGTTTGGCCAAGCTATATCAGCTGACCAGGTTAAGTCAGCCTCTGACTCTCAGGCTTGTGTAAGTTTTGTAAATGTAAGTCATTAAGCGTGCTGATCAAAGTGAGCAATAATTATAAACAAAGTCTGTCTCAATGCAGATATGATCACAGTTATCAGTATTATCACGGTCTTAATGAAAATAACCTTCATAATTCATTGTTTGGTGAGAGGTTATGCACATTCCCCAAGTGTTTGACTCTTATCACTGAGAGTACGAACTCGTTCCACTTCCCTACAACATGCTGACACTTTTATTGTTAATGTTCAGCTTTATGTCAGCTGCAATCAATATGATTCTTGACCTCTGAATTGTTGGCAGGCAGTAGACTAATAATTAACCAGATGGTTCGGCACATACACACACACAGTGTATTGCACTCTATGTTTTCAGGGATAGATGTATTTCTGTGTTCATTTTTATAAATCCTTCATACATTGCTAATGGTAATGCTGGTATTTGATTTCTTGCTAAGAGACAACATTATCAGTTATTGTAAATATGAAGCCAGGCATAATTTAGGCCAGAGAGGAGAGCTAAGGTAACTAAACAGACCAACCGTTTCATGTGCCAAACTGTATCTTGGCAGGATGCAGCAACTGCCCTATAAAACATGTTGGATTTACACTTTAGTCTTTGTATACATTGAAGAAACAAGGCATACTGTGTCCTCCCTATGTTCATGCAATGACTGGCTACAGCTTACAGTTACAGATACACAGGTAAAAGAAAGCAAATTAGCATATTTCCAAAAACAAATACATGAAACTATGCTTTTAATTTATGGCGCAAATATACCCAAACTAAACAAACTAAATTACATCTTTTAGTATTTGCTAAAATTTTGATACAATATTCCTACAATACTTTAATTAAATGTTGTAACCATGAAAAATGATAATAGAAATGTAGAACTGTTTCTTCATCTGCCTGACCTTTTCAGAGCCATTCAGAAAGTACTTGGGTTTTCTATTTGGAGTCACGGAACAACCCCACCTCCCATGTCTCCACTTGTGGAGTCAGTCAGAAGTTGCATACAGAGGAAAGAGACGCTCATGCAATAAGAGATATTTGTTATGTGGAGTGCAAGTTACAACACAGCAGTCAAAGAATTGCACAGGTTGTTGTTGAAATGGAGGAAAGTTGAGTTTCAGTCTTCTGCAATGTAAATGACCTAGTGTGTAAAGTTATCAACTAAAGGGTCATCACTTTTCTATGCCTGATGCTGTAACAGTGGAAAATCCAAGGTGTATGAGAAGGGATCAAGGGGGACATGAATCCAGCAGGGGATCAGCAGGAATCTCCAGTGACATTTGCTCTTCCACAGAGAAGACAGCAGGAGTGTGCAGCATGTTGCAGCTGAAAAAGAAATGGTGGTGCTTGTAGAAGTTAAGGTTTGTCCTTGATTGACAAATATGATCATTACCACAGATTTAGAGAGTATACACCAAGTAAAATTAATCAAATACATTTTGTTCATCACTGACCATTAGAAGCTCTATCATTGGACCCTACCCCACCCCTTGGAGCTGTTGCAGGCCCACGAGTTTTTCCTGCCTGCTTTGGGTGTCCTAGGTGGAAACTAGATTGTTAACATATTTTCCTACACTGTTTCAACAGAGAGGCTTGTGACTATGAAGACATGATGATGTGTCAGTCACTCACTCTGGAGACAGAAACAAGCATCACCTAGCACAGAGGGATTAGCTGGACCAGTGAAGGTTAAGGGAGAAATGTGCCACATGTAATTTAATGGCTGTGTTTTGCTTAGCTGCTGTTCCTCTAATGTAAAGTTGTTTGAAAGATGCTTAAACGTGATTTCCAAAGTTCTCCTTTTTTTGTGACAAGTTATGCGCCCTGAGTTTACTGTGAGGGGTGACATAGAATTAACATTTCAGAGGAAGTTTCTAAATTTTATCTCAGTAACATGATGAATTGTCATTTTTACTATGTCCCACCAGCCAAACATGTATAGGTACTCAGCTTAAAAATAAGGTTTACCTGTACCAAGAGTTCTTGCATATGACTCAGCAGAGCACCGACATTCATAATGTCTTTCTTCCAAGTTTCATGATGATGGACGTATCTATTCCCTCATGATATAGTTGAGACTGAGATTTCGAGAAATCCTGTGTCAGTTGGAAAGTTTCAAAACAGCACAGGTGGCAGAACCGATACCATGACATGAGGGTTTCAACACAACTCAAGAGGAAGGAAAGGCAGCCCGGAGGTGCTCTTGTGGCGCTATTTACACACTGCCTCAATTCCTCTTTTAGTATGTTGTGGTTAAGCACAAGCACACACACAGGCACATAACAGGGCCCTCACCTGTGCTAACCATGAAATTAAAAGGGCAGCAAATAACGGACTCCACTTTCATAACGAAGGTGTGTTCATGCGCTCATGCGTGGGAATGCATTCTCACGTGCCCAGGCAGATCCAGTAGATGTTTTGGAAACATGCAGTAGAGAAGTTTAGCCAAACCAAGACACACTACAAGATAATGTGTGTGAAAGTGCCCCAGGAAGTAGAAAAACATGTCCTAGGGCTTAACGGACTTCAGAACAGAGGAGAGGGAAAGAGCGATCTGTAAGGCAGGAAAATTGCGATCATCCAAGAGATGACTAACACAGCAAAAGGATTGTGGAGCAATCAGACGTCATCTGCAGCACAGGATCAGTGTTTGCTCCCTTGTTTGGGAAGAATCAAGTGTCTGCATTAGTGGCATTCAGCTGGTGCTACTGTTAGTGAGGCACAGCTGTTAACTCGGGTCCCTGCAAGGGCATGACTCGAACATGAACTGTTGCACAGGTGACAACTGTACCACCTGTCTGCCATGACAATCAGTCACCGTGTGACAATCAGGTTGCCAGATCGTGTACAGCAGTGTTTCCTAACCTTTTCTGTCCGATGTTCCCCCACAGCACCGTCACAATAACAGACATATCCCATCACTACCACTATTTATTATTATTTAGCAAGCATTTTCAGCTGTTTATCTACATGTACATACTGCACCTATTTCAGCCAAACACTTCTACATATCAACTACCTTTGGCCATTTTATTGTACTTGAGCAGTTTTTCCATCACTTTTAACTAAGTTTCAGTTTGTGTGCTTGCTTCCTGGTTTTTGTGCACTATTAAATGCAGTGTTCAGCTTCAGTATGAGCATTTTTTAATGCAAAGTGTGACTTCTACATTTTAGCTGCTGAAGCAGCTCCTTGGGGACAAGCACCCACATGAGTCATTGGTGTAGAGCAACACATTTATGCAGCTCAGCATCATGTGCTATTGCTTCATACCATCTGATCTTATTAAACCAAATACAGGGCTACTGTCTATGCCCAGCGTTATAAAGAAGTCAGCCTGCTGCAGGACATATTCCTATCACATTTTCCTCTGGAAAAATCCTCCTTGCTGAGATCAGACAGTCCAACTCTGTTAAGGTCTTTACATCAAAATGTAGCCTCAGTTTTCAGTTAGTGCCTGATTGTTTGATTACTTCAGTCATTTTACCAGTTTTACTCTCTCACCTGAGAGTGAGTCTCACTGTCAATGAACCCATTAAACTTATAGACAGTGTAGTTCATGTTGTCCTGACAACAAGATTACAGAAAACCACTACATCATTCTAACCCTGTGTTTGTGTGTCCACTCATCTATTGTGTGCTTATCTTAGGGCCTATCTGTTGGTGGCACAGATAGGAGCTGGATAGTTGCTCAATGTCCTCTTGGATCCGATTCTCCACATACTGTATGTTTATAATTGGCTCTGTTCTGTAAACACAATATCTATTGCATGACCATCTGTCCTGTAAAGAGGGATCCCTTCTCACTTGCTCTTCCTGAGGTTTTCTTCATTTTTTTTCCTGTTCAGTGTTTCTTGCTGTTTTTTCTTTGCAAATTTGAGTGGTATTCAATAGTATATTTAGTTTTACCTTACACCGTGACACTTCCTTTAAATCCTCACTTTCTGTCTTTGCCATATTTGTGAGGGTGCACACACTGGGTCCCACCCTGCTGATGCACTCATCTGAAGCCTGTAACATGTGACACCTCTAGCTGGTATGCCAAACAGCCACAATTCCAAGTGTCAGCAGCTTCAGAGAAAAGACATGGATATTTTGACATCATCTTAAGATTTTCACACGCATGCACAGACTTCATGCATTTCTTTACTGATTCATTCTTCAAAGGAAAAGTTATTTATACTTGCGCCACCCCTTGGTTGATAGCTATTGCATGCTTTAGTTTTCATCTGAGATGGGAGAAATCCTCAAATTAAATAGCAAGGACTTACTTAAAAACATATTCCACAACAAGAAGTATTCCCGTAAAACACAATCTGAAATTGATGCAGCTGATAACATAAAAGTCCAGTCGAGATTTGTTCATCAAACTTTTAAGGGAGAAAATTGTGGCAAAGACATTCGATGGTCTTTAAACAAAATTAGGGTTGAAGAACTGTGTCACTGTAAAGACACTGTTCGGAACAAAAACAACCGTTGGTGAAGGTAGAACTGATTTTAACAGCTGAATGTATTGATAGGTGGTTAATATGAAATGATGAATTATTATATAAATAATACATCATTATATATTAGTTGATTATATTTTGTATTAAGAATATACATCAGAAAAAACTAAAACTTGTAACTAAAGCTGTCAAGTAAGAGCAGTGCAGCAAAAAGTGTATTCCCCTCTGTACTTAGTAAAACCAACATGAATAATTACTGTAAATACTCCAGTAAGGATGTTGAAGTACAGTAACTGAGCGCATTAACCTAGTTACTTACTGTCTCTGGTTTTCATTTATGCATATTGCTATAGAAGTGTGCATAAAACCAACCATTCAAATCTTCTAAGTGGGGCCTAGAATTTGCAATAAAAAGAAAGAGTGGATGTTTTTCTTTGGAAATGTGTAATTTATATCAACCACATACTACAAAAGTGGAAACAGAGCAGGGATGTGGAAAAACTCTAAACATGATTAAGCAAATCTGTAGCATGTTTTTTGCAACTTATGTAAATGTGCCCCACCTGGACTGTTTCTAGGAAGTGGAGGAGCAGTTTTTAAACAACACAAGCCTTTTTATGTCTAAATTAATGTTGTGCCAATATCACCTATATGTTCATAAGATGATTTCAGTCAAGAAGGGTTTGTGGCGATGTATACGTATATTTTTTATTTTGTATACTTTTTGAGGTGATTTTTTTATTGTTATTTTTGTGTAGACAGTGTAGGTGATAAACGCAATTGTAGGTGACTATAGTGGTACCTTTTTACCACCACGTCTTTGAATGGTCTGTTCATTTCTGTATGAAAATGCAGACACACATAAGGACAGAAAAGCACTCTTCCCCCTCTCCCACAAAAGCACTCAGTGAGGTGATTACCTGCCTTGCCACTCAGGGGCCATTTGCAGTTACCACAAAGCTGATTATCTCACCCCTGCAGCAGGCTGTGTTTGCGGCTTTGCGATTTTCTCCCAAATGCCCACACTGCTATTTGTAGAAATGTTACCTAGCTGGCACAGGCTGAAATATGTTTGTGTTTGTGTGGATATTTGCGTCTGGGCGAATGTTTGCGGCAGTGCCTGGCTGTGTGTGTGCTGTGGTGTACGTTTGGTGGGTGGGTGTTTGTGTGGAATAGAAGGCTGTTAAAATGGAGGGATGGATGACACAAACAGGGCAGAGTGGTGGGAGGCTGGTGTCAGGGCCCTACTCCCACTACCAGGCTGGATGCAGTATCTGACAGCTGACTGAGAGTCTGCAGGCCCCCTCTTTACACAGTCCCACCAAAAGGTCAGCACTTCAATCAGCTTCGCTCTCTGGATGCTTCTCTTACAGCTGCAGAGCCTGCATTCGCCCCCTTGATGCACACTTACCCATGCTTGACCATATCTCACAGGTGGAAATGTAGTTTGTACGCACAAGAAAACTGTGTATCTCCACATTCACAGCACATTAAAGTTCAAAGGCAGATGATTATGCATGCCAGATGATATGTGTAATTTTGGTGCACTTTTAATTTGATGTTTGGAAAATTGCCATCATCAAAGTCGTAGCTTGCTCATCGCTTGAAGCATTTACATTTTTCAGACCTTTAATTTCCTCTAAGTTCCTTCTTGGGTCTCTAATTTGCCATCACACATCAGGCACTCTTAATATCCTGTTGCCTACAAATGGAAAATATTTCTTCAGCAGATGATCAAAAACGACAATTCAATATTATTAAACGTGGCAAGACTGCGCAGGTGTCTATACAGCATAGACAAGTAAAAACAGGAAAGACACATTAAACGTTTCAAGCCCATTGCAAGAACTGCCAGTTTGTTTTTTCCTGATTAAAATCTGCATTGCCTCCAGTTAACACATAATCCAATTTGTGAGCTTGTCTTTTGATTCAGTCAAAGGTATGTATATATTAGTGTTTCTGCAGAGCCGCACAAGTTTAAAAATGTGATTCCACTCTTGTAGTGTCATCTGTCACTCCCCCGTGCCTGATAAATTAACAGGTCTCCCAGTGCCGTCAGCTGCATGAATTATCATTAACATGAAGAGTGAAATGTCAATGAGGGTGCATGTGAAGTGTGTCCCATGATTTCATGAGGCTAATAAGAGCACTGATATAAAAGAGATGAAGAGGGTTTCAGTTTGAGTATTCACTGAGAGACTCTCATCTGGTGAGGTTGCAGATAGTCCATATCCTGATGCATGCAGCTCATAACTAAGTGTCAAGATACTCTGAAACTACACAAAAAATACTAAGCACCACTGTCTTACTCAGAGTGCGTTATATTGGAGCCTCTGCCCATACAAAATAATATGCCCCAGTGCTTTCCCTAGGCTTAATTATTCATTTAACTTCCCACTACTTAACTGTAGGTTCTTACCATTACAGCTTTGCCTCAAGCATAACTATCTCCTGCTTATATCCAATTCAATGACTTAATTTCTGTTAGATTGTATATTGTGTTTGTTAAATTCTGTTTCAACTGGGGCAGCCATTTCCTTTAATAGCTGACCTAATTTTTATTCAATAAACAGAAATGTCAAGAAATGGTGACGTACAGTACGTCCCAGTGTGACACCATCACATTTGCTTGTTGTTTATTGATGAGATTTTTGGTTTAAAGTCATAAGTCCCCCAGCTATTTTAATAATTGCTTAAGTCGTGTCAAGAAACGAGTTGACGGCCATGCTAGTGGCCACGTGAGGGTGTGCTCTGAGCTACATGCTAACGTCAGTATGCAAACACCCTGATGTGCCACATGTAACCACCACAGAGCACCATCACAAGAAGCAAACCAAACGAATGCTTTGCCTCTCAAATGTGAGACTTGCTGCAGCAAGACTTTGAGAATCTGTGATAGGGATTGTTCACTGTCTTTGACTTTTTGTTTTTTGCTTGTGATCTGCAGAATACAGTAATTGACAGTGTAGGGGTTATTAGTAGCCCTAGTTTTGGCCAACATGAATTTTACAGACAAATAACAAAGAAAAACAACATATTCTTGTAGTTTCTGCTTATTAAATGGTTCATGCATTAAATTGAACATTCTAATCGCTGACTATTGTTTTTATGTTGGTCAATAAATAGTTTCCACACTTCACATCGAAAAGCTTTTAAGCTTAAACTTGTTCAGCTGTCTGGCACTAAAGATCGTGGTTGCAAGCTTCTTTGAAGCTGAAATCTCCCAGAAGAACACACAGGTGTACTGTGTTTAGAACTGACATCATTCTAAATATGATGATTCACGTGGGCAGGTCTCCTTTATTCCTGCACTGGTGGACTTGATAAATATAGCCCATTGAGCCCTCACAAAGCTGCGAGATAGTTTGTGTTAAAGTACCACTCAAAGATGACACTCTGGACTGTCATCGTATGTGTCATGTTATTCTCTCTTGCGTGCAGACAGTGCAAGCTTTTAATTACAGTACACGGTTATTTATGGGAGATAGGCAGGGGCTTATCACAGGCCTCATCAGACCTGAAACACCAACAAGTGGTTCTTGGTTAAGGGCTCTCACTGAATACTCATCACCATTTATTAATGTACAGCACTTCAGCACTTCAGTATTAATGTACAGTACTTAAGCATTTAGGTCTGGCAGTTCATTTATGACATATTTACTCCAAAGGGCTAAAGAAATTAATGTAGAGACATTAAATCGTTGTTCGTCACTAAAACTGGTGCACTTAAATCAACAAAAAAACTAAACATGCTTCAAACCAAAAAGCCAGTGTTCTCTTTTCCAGCCAACACTGAACATCCTGCACTTTGTTTTAGCTACATGACATAAAAGCTGAGAGAACAGAGCGTGCACATGGAAAGCACATGAATGGTTATCTGCCTTTCGACCAGAGCAGCATTGTAAGCATGCATCAGAAGAGAGAATAGAACAGACCTCAGTTTCAACATCCTTTATCATAAATCTGGATTAAAGAAGTGGTGGTTTTCCACATGACCGTTTCATCTCGTCTGTCTGGACTGTTACTCACTAACGTCGCCAGACCCCAAGGTTGACACATGAGTGAGAATGAGTATGTATTGTTGAATAGCGTGTGTGTAGCTGGGATGAGGTGGTTTTGATGAAAGAGACAGAGTGGAAACGAGAACAGAGAGCAGGATGTTATATGTGTTGAACCGTTCTTTTTTTCCTTAATGGGATACTGACCTAAGCCACAGTCTGCAAGTCTTCCCAGCACGTGCTTAATCAGAAGATATTTCAACACATTTGACATTTATGAAACATGGGGTTATTTGTGTTCATTGATTATACAGGTGTTACTTTCTGTTAAGAAATGTTCCTGTTTTGAAGTGAGACCTTAACACACATCAAAGTAGCAGTTTCACAATGTACATTAAAACAGTCATGTGAGCTTTTCTGTGTGTACACTGCTACTTCAACTTGTATAACGGCCCTCGAGAATTTTGACATTCAAAACAAACTGGCTGCGGTTTCTGCTCTGAAAACCTCAAGTCAGCACGTGAAAAAGGTCAGCGCCTCCAGGAGTTAGTCTGAGCTGAAGATTCTGGTTATGAAACAAGAGAAAGCCCCAGTTTTCCACAGGATGGGCAGTGAAGGACTTTTCCTGGCTTTGTCACAGAAGTCTGAGGTCATCACTCATAACAAATACGCACAGCCAATTTATTTAAATCTAGGCAGTGAGTGAAGGTTCCAAATAAACCACAAGTGCGCCTGCAAAAGTAGAAGTGACTAAGACCTGACCAGATGAGAGAACTGAAATATAATTTAAAAATTAGGCTCCTGCTTTTAAGAGTTTAAGAGTCATCTTTAAGAAAATTACATCCAGCAGATGTTATGCGACAAATATTATGACAGTTACTTCCATGAAGCTGAGGTTTATCTGAAATGCTTTGCTGTATAATAAAGCCATCTGCTGCCCCCAAGTGGCACAAACACTCACAACTTTAAAAACTGACTTGTTTCTTGTGATTTGTTGCCTTTTCCACATACTAAAGCTGCTTAAAAGTGATCTGTAAAAGTAGATGGCTTTTGTAAACTCTGAAGTGGAGTCTTTATTGTAGACAGCAAATTGTAAAATCTATGCGAGCAGCAGCAGAAAACACCAAGACCAAGTAATTCCAAATAAATTTATTTTTAATTTCATCCACTGTACAAAGCAAACATGGAATCTTCTGGACACTGATGTGACTGAGCTGGAGACACAGATTTCCTTCGAAGAAAACAAAAGATTATCTAGAGAGGGGAAAAACAGTGACTCAGTATATACGTGACCATATTACCTGTCAACATTTCTGCCTTTAATAACATTAACAGTTGTGCATCATTACTCTGAGTCGGATTAAACAAATTAACATGGATGACAATAAGATTGTGGTGCTAAAAGCGCGGTGTCGTACCACAGATCTACTCCAGGGCCTTGACGATGGCCTCGTTGGCCTCTATGCTGATCTGAACTTCTGCCCTCGCTGCCTCATCAGAGGTACTGGCCAACTCAGACTGGGCCTTCTCCAGGTTGGCCTTGGCAGCCTAAAAATAAACAAACGAGTAGCACATGTGAACGATGAATAACAGGAGTGATTGATGAAGCCCATAATTCAAATTTTGTTATGCCTGCAGTGCAAGACCATGCGTTACTTTTTTGTGAGACCCATAACTGTCTCTTTCTAAACATCAAAAGATGTGTTTAAAATGTAACAATAACCTCTGATTGTCCAAGCACTAACTGAATCTAAACAAAAGGCAGGAAAGCCTGACTAACTTCGATCATCCTTATATTTTCTGAGGCTAAATGAGCACAACAAGCAGTCAAAAATAGGGGGAAAAACAAGCAGAGAAAATTCCCACTGCTTATTTGCTGTGAAAGCTCCATTTGTCACAGTAGCGATTAGAAACAAGAAATGCCAAACATAGCTGGAAGTTAAAGGTCTCCCAGTAGGGATTTGACACATCTGCTATAACTCAACAGTGACTGACCTTTCCCTCCCTATTAACAGCTTGGACCCATGTGCATTGTTACCACAAGAAAGGAAGATTACGGGGGAAAAAAGAATATAACTCATTTACTGCCAGGAAGTCAACTTGACAGTGACACTGCCTTTGCCTGAGGTCAAAGAAAAACACATACACGGTGAGTGCATAAAAACCAAGTCTTGCATTAACAAGAGTGACATTTAAACAGGGACTTGAAGTTGAAGTTCAACAGTACAGTACAGTACACTGATCAGATGGATAATCATGAGCTGGGAGGCTCTCATCAGCACAGGAACTCAAAATAAGAGGGGCAGTTATCTAGTGCGGGTTCAAAGAACAGGCTGTGCTGTCATAGGCCGTGTCCCTGCTGGGAGACGAACCAGGAGGAGCAATCAGTAATTATGCACGCCTGAACAAACTGGATATGGGCACCCATCACACAAATCTCATTAGAACAGAGCCAATCCATAAAGACTTGACTAGTCCACTATACACTGACATTTTGAATTCATAATCTATTAAATAGTGAAGGTACAAGAAGACGGCATCATTTAACTCAGACATCAGGCCTTTTCTACGTCACCCTCTTCCTTTGAAATAAGCTACATGTTGACAAATCTATTTAACCCAGCATGTACAGTATAGACTATGTTGCCCTGCTGATGAGACTATTCTAACCCATCTGAAAACTATCGTGCATCTCGAAAACGCTGTTGTGTGATTGGTGTGTTCCAGGTCTTCATGGCGGAAATGAGCTCATGTGGCTGGTGTCTGTTTGGTGACACCTGGAAGCCATTCTTATTTTGTTCATATTTTTAAATAAAATCTGTTTATACAATCCCTAACAAATTGCACTACCTGACATTTTTTCCACTTTTCTTCATCATTAAAAAAAACTTTTTTGGGTGTTTCCTTCAGGGGTCTAAGGACAGAAGTCATTTTTTGCTGTACAGATAGTAAAGCTACCTCAGGCAAAGTGATACTGAGCTACATAAATGAATCTGACCATCAACAATGTCCTTGCAAATATGTGTGGAATTTAGAGACACTCAGAAATGCCAACATCTTAAAGTTCTCATCTCTGTGCAAATAAAAAAAATGTACATCACACATTTGAAGGGAAATTACTGGTTCTAACATTACAACTGAACTGATCAACGATGTCAACCCTGCAGCTACAAACTTGATAAACTTGATAAATGCGCGAGGGTAATCTGGAAAGAACTGGCAAGAGCAGCCAGCTAATGATCCAACAACACACTTAATGTTGTGCACTCAAATAAAACATTTAACCACTTACTAGTAACTAGTGTGTTTTCAATCAGCTTGTTTTCCTCTTGATTATTATTATTATTATCAATTCATCTAACTTGCTTGCTTGTGTATCAAACAGCAAAAATATAATTTTCATTGATATTATTCCCAATTATTTTGCTGTTTTCTCTTTCAGAGCTTTCAGTATAAGGAAGCTTCTGTAAATTCCTGGAGAGGACACATTCAGGCTACCCGTAAAAGACGCAGTATGGAGGCGAGTTATATGGATAAAATATATCATTGTTTAGTATAAATTTATCTTGATAGTTAACGTCTAGACAATAAATTAAGAAAGTATTTCTGGACTGAACAAGGTCAGAATGTAATGTCCCTCACAAATAAAAACATTTAGTTACTGCTTCAATAATCCTGTGAATCCAATATCACCAACTCTAATTACACAGAGTTAAGAGTAAGATAAATGCTTTAGTACAAATTGTAAAACTAGACTTGTTGTTCAATTATATGAGTGAAATTAAGTGGATATTATACTCACTGCAATATCCAGCTGGTCCAGGGGAACAGCCTCCTCAGCTAGAAGTTGCACTGAAGAATCAGCGTTGACTGTTACTGACCCACTGCTCACTGTGTAGACATACACAAACAGCAAAACCAAATATCAACATAGTGTCTATTGTCCTCCCCCCTTGCTCTCCCTCTCTCAGGCCAGCTTATAGATCGCCTAGACTAGCTTCTACTTTCATGTCTTTGGACAGATGAAAAATGACATCCATGTGTTTGATGTACTTTTCAAACTTTCATCTACTATAGAATTAGGACGTTCACACAATCTGACATAGTTTAGAAAGGCACATCTATCTGTGTATTTAAAAGTCTCATCGCTCTGCGTGCCAAACAGTAGGCTCTTTTTCCTGCTAATATCTTTATTTATGCTTCATCGTGTTTTATGCTATGGTACTTGTGAGTCAAATGATAAGGTAGAATGGTTAGAATTGAAAGCAGGATGAATGCAGCCAAGTAAAGTCTTTGAAGAAAACCTGCTCCAGAATACACAACCCAAAGCCTACATCCAAGACAACAGTGCCACAGCAGGCTCTGACAAACTCCAAACTTAAGCCCCATAGAATATTTGTGGACAGACCTGAAGAATGTTGGAAAACATTTTTTAAAAATTCATCAGTGTGCTAAACTTACACACAGCTTTATTCTAAGCTTAGCACTCTTTAGTAGCCAAGCTCCTTGAATTTTAGTAATACCTTCATTGAAAGATTTGCAGTGTTCGAAGACAGATGAGAGAGAGAGAAACTGAGCGAAACAGCGTGTAGCCCTGCCACTGTATAATAATAAATAATAAAATGAATGTATGGGTCATACAGGTATTATAAGGTTAACAAATATAGACTTGGAACTTATTCATTTATTTGATCAGAGAGAAAATTAAACTACTGCTACAAACTTACCGAAGTACTTTACAGAGGAGCCATCATCATTAAAGACTGTGACAACACCAGGCCTGAGCACCTGCAGGGTGGGTACGTGAGCAGGGAGGATACCGAATGCACCGGTAAGTGTGGGCACGTCAACCTGTTTCACACTGGCTTCTTTGAAAAACACCTGGAGATTGAAGAAGACATGGCACAGAAAGATACATTCAATGAATTATGAATAATCTTGCCATAATCCAACATTAACCAACAGCAACTTATCACAAAATGCATCTGCCAAATTAATCCAGGTTCATATCTATGTGTATATATATATATATATATATATATATATATATATATATATATATACAATTGAAAACAATTAAGTAAATTTGC
>OMLM01004093.1:25072-53734 GCA_900302695.1 Helostoma temminkii | reverse complement strand
GGTAAAAAAGTAATTGTCTCCCTTTGCTAAATCGTTAATAAACTGTGATTAACTACATTTTTTGTAAAGCTTCAATTTCACCTGCCACACTCAGGCCTGATCACTGCCAGACCTGCTGAATCATGAAATCTCTTCAATAGAAGCTGTCTGACAAAGTGGTGCAGCTAAAAGGTTTAAAAAAGAAGCAATCTAAAGAAATTCAAGAACAGAAGTAAGAAATTGACATGTATCAGTCTGGAAAGAGTTCCAGTCATTTCTAAGTCTTTGGGACTCCATGGTGAGAGCCATTATCTACAAATGGAGAAAACTTGGAACAGTGCTGAACCTTCCCAGGAGTGGCCCACCTAACAAAATTACTCTAAGGGAATGACGACTCATCCAGGAGGTCATAAACAGAACCTAGAACAACATCTAAAGAACTGCAGGCCTCACTGCCTCAGTTAAGGTCAGCGTTCATGATTCAACAATAAGAAAGAGACTGAGCTAAAATGGCATCATGGAGAGTTCCATGGTAAAAGACACCGCTGACCAAGAAGAACACAAAGGCTCTACTCACATTTGCCAAAAAACATCTTGATCATCCCCAAGACTTTTGGACAAATATTCTGTGGACTGATGAGACAAAAGCTTTTGGAAGGTGTGTGTCCTATTACATCTGGAGTAAAACTAACAGCATTTCATGAAAAGAACATTAACAGTCAAACATGGTGGTGGGAGTGTGATGATCTGGGGCTGCTCTGGATGACTGAATAGATAATTGATGGAACCATGAATTCTGTGGTCTACCAGGAAATCCTGAAGGAGAATGTCTGACCATCAGTTAGTGACCTCAAGCTCAAGCACACACAAAAAATAAAAAAAACAAAACTAACATTTTGTCAAAGTCCAAGGACTTTAATCCAACTTAGATACTGTGGCATGACTTTAAACAGGCTGTTAATGCTCGAAAACCCTCAAATGTGGCTCAATTAAAACAATTCTGCAAGGAAAAGATGTGAAAGATGTGAAAACTTGTTGCTATTTTTCAGTGATGCTTGATTGCAGCTGTCGACACCAAGAGTGCTACAACCAGTTATTAGGTTTAGGGAGCAATTACTTTTTCGCACAGGGCCAGGCAGGTCTGGGCAGCTTTGTTTCCCCTTCCCCTCATAATTTCAAAACTGCATTTTGTATCAGGTTGTCTTTGTCTAGTATTAAAATTTGTTTGATGAACAGAATCGTTTAAGTGTGACAAATATGCCCAAAAAATATAAAAATAAAATCAGAAAGGTGGCAAATACTTTTTTCACAGCACAATATTTAAAGTAAAATCAGTCACAACTTCAGCTCTACTTTAAACACAAGTACAAAAATAGCAAATGGCTAACTACCAATAATTAGACTGATTATGCCCTAATTAAAACTACATTGATACCACAGTGTCACAGTGCATCATGCAACATAATCACAGGCCACTTCACTGGGAACAACAATAACTAACAATATGATGCATCCAGTGGTGTTCTGTTCTTTCTAAATCTGATAAAGTTCTGGTTTTGGTGTATGTTCAATAAAATGTGTTATAGATGTAATAATAAGTTAATAAATTGATCAGCTGGGAAAAATTACATCTTTTTCCTCATCAATTTAGTTATTTTTTAAGCCAAAACTGCCAAATATTCTTAAATTCTATCATCTCTAATGTGAGAATTAAATTTTTAAAAGTTTTATTTTTAATTTATTTTTAATTTTTTTATTTTTTAAACTTTACTTTATTAAAGTTTAATCTTAAAAATGGTGTTTAAGAATGTGATTTTATTGTTTAGACAAAATTAAAGATTAAAGGACACTCTTCACTGAATGTTGGTATTTTATACTAAAACAATTAACATAGAACCACATTTTGAGGTCAATCTAATCTTTATTAAGGAAGGCATAATTTAATCTCACAATTTTGAGTTTTTGCCTTATAATTCAGCATTTCAATTTCTATTATTTATTTTGTTTGACACTATGTTAAGTAAAGTAAGTGCTAAAGTCAGTATTCATCAATTTGCCTACAGTTAGACTGAAGTAACTGAGCTATTTTAGATATTACTGTTTGCATTTTGCTGGTTCATGACATTCTATTTTCTATAATATGCTATTGAATTTAACGAATCACTGAACAAATGGACAGAGTGTAGGAAGGGATTGTATCTCATCGAGTACCATGTTGCATGATTAAAAATTGATCCAAAAATAAGTTCAGTTTAATTAATGTCAGCGCCTCTTCTCCATTTCCTCTTGCAGTTCCTGTTATTGCCTTTCATCCATGGACATGTTTCCCTCTGCCTCCACTCTGCTTTCCGTGATATCTTCCTGAAATCTGCCTGCAGTAACATAAAATCTGAACTACTGTACTGCTGCAGTTTTTCTATATTACTAGATCAGATATTTACACAACTTAACACATTGACAAATCATTGCTTTGTCATTCAGATTCACTCACTTGTCGTTATGAGCGTTTCAAGTTGCATCTCACTGTTTTTATTTAGGTGATGTGTCAACTGATCACTTGAGTATTGTTTACTTTATGGAGCATACACCGCTGGTTTGCCCTGGGTGGTGACGCTGGGATGACCCCCTCTTTAAAGTGTTAGTGGTTGTTGTGATATCTGCTGGTGTTTCATCTTTCAGTCAGAGTGCACACGCTGAATTTACTCCTTTAACGCTACAGTAGTTGGAGCTGTGGTTCTGCAGACCAGTCGCCTCCTGCTAATTAACCAATCAGAGGTCAGTAAACACTCTGCTCTTGTGTTAGTGTCTGAAAAGAGGCCAGGCGCCCGCTCACGCTGCAGATGTTCATCCAGCCTGAGAGGACAGATGGTCAGACACACTGCTCTTTGTCTTTTTTCTTTCTTTAAAGAATATTTTGCAATCTAATTAGTTGCATCTTCGAAAAACATATCTTGTAGAAAATATTTGTTGCAAACTCCTCTGAATCTGTAATATTCCCTCAAATTAAGATTGGCTCTACGACACACTTCTGCTTAAGCTAAGCTGCAAGAGTCTGCACCAGTTGGGACGGGCTGAGCAAGTCTGGACTGGACCTGTGCTGAGTTTCCACTGTGACAGTAAACAGAATATGGATTCAGAGTTGTCATGTGCCCATAGATGTACTGATTCATACTTTAAAAATATACGTCACCTAAACGCTTGGGAGTAACTGTGTCAGTAACTTGATGAGATTTGGGAAATAACTGTCAAATAAAATTACATCCTTGAATACTAAATGAAATTTAAAATGATGATTCAGCTTTAGGAGGAGCTTTTTTGTTTGTTTTTTACTTTCCCCCCATCAAAAATATTAAAAACTCCCAAACACTGTCTCACTTTGTATTTACTGATTTATATTTCAGTTCACTTGAAAGACAAAGGAACCCCAGTAATGACGGAACAAAGGTCATTACAGTTATAGTTGTAAAGTTTTCTTCTACTAACAGTGGACTCCTGTCACAGTTTCATGCTTTAGATTCTGATAACTGTCAGGAAGCAGTAAATAATGGCCAGATGAAGCCTCCTGAAGCCTTGAAGCTTTCCAGCCAATCACTTTATAAAAAGATTCATTTCTCGGAGCTTCATGCACACAAGACCCTGCTGGTCAAAACTTTTAGTGTTATTTCAGCTGTCCACAGACAGCGACAGCACTTAAATATTCACTGCCAATAATAGAAATAAAAACACCTGATGACTAATGTGTGGTTAGTGGTAATACAGGTCTATTATTATTTTAAAAAATAGTGATTAGTGAAGTGATTATGAATACTGGGGCTGGGGGTAGAGTGGGTGCATTATATGTTTGTGACTTTACAGTGTTTTCCACCGCGCTTGGACTCGATTTCTCTGTTTGGAAATATGTGTAAACATGTGCATAATGTTAACAGTGTAAAACAGATGATTATTGATTAATTACAGTATTTGCGTTTTACTTCTTACATGCAGTTTGCGTGGATCCATTGCGCTTTACACACGTTCATAAAACATCAACACTCGAACCACTTCTTCAAACATCAGTGACGCCACCCGCCTTTAATGAAACAGGCCTCGGAACGCGCTTCCTGGATTCCACACACGCTGCGAAGCCTCGGCACAGTTCGTCCATCACTGGCAGGAAACAGGGAAACTTTAAAGGTTCGATATAAAGGATGACACCTGACTGATGGTGTCGAGGGAACCAGCAGAACCACAGCTGAACAGTCCCTAATCCTCATCCAGATCCAAAACATCCGGTCATATTCAAAACCCAAAGTCCTGAAAACTCCTCAGTCCAAAAACACAACCCAAAACCCAAAACCCAAAACCAGCAACTTACAGAAGTGGAGAAGAGCAGAATCTCTCACTGAAGTTGTCTGGACAACAATTCAACGCTGGAGAGCTGAGACAGGTTTAACAGCGCAGGTGTAACTCATCTTCAGGTGATTGCTGGACCGTACCACTGCAGTGGGGGGGAACAGAGGAACAAACCAACAGGCCAATCAGCCACAAAACAGGAAACCAGGAGCAGAAACATGACAAAAACAGCTGGAAGAGAAGCAGAGCAGATGTGTCCACACGGTAACAGCAAATCCAGCAAATTAGGTAAAAACCAACTTTCACTGACCTGTGCACTAATGTTCATCTTAAATGTGAATGTGCAGCTCCTTCCATTGATTGTTTTATGTCATTGGTTTCTCCTCATTTCCTCAAATCTTTATTTCATGGAATTTTGTTTTATCTGGAGTGTTCGCCAGCAGCTTCGCCCCTGGTGACTCAGTTATCACAACACACACGGTGAATTTCCAGGTCACAAGTGTAGCAGGAAGCAGGTCACAACACAGTGGTGGAGACTTTAGAGAAGAAAGTAAAAGAAGTCCTGCTGTCTGAGGGTGTGATGGTTGAATGTATTTTAATCAGTTTGTTTCTGTGCTATTCAGTGAGTCAGCATGATGTCACTGACTGACTGGAGAACAGGGCGACCTTGCAAACTGCTGAGCTGCTCTTTAACATGTCTGCGGGAAAAATGACAAGAAGGTTGGACGCTTTGTTCAAAGAGAAATAGCTCAACAAAACAGCTTTTGTCATTAACTTTGTGTCTTCTCTCTGCTGTAGTTGTGCTTTACTCACCCTAACCAGTCGAGGCAGATGGCCGCCCACCCTGAGCCGTGTTTTGCTATAAGTGTTTTAAATTAAAAGGGAGAATTTCCTCTTCACTGTCTCTTGGTGGTGCTCAAGTGGGATTTATATATATATCTTTGTAGATCTGTGATTTTCATCCATGTCATGCGTCAGTTTTTTACTGCAGTGAAAAAGAAAGGATCGTGTGGCTAAAAAGACGTGAAGGATAGATTCCACTGATGATTTTATGTGAGAGGAAATGTGCAGCATCTGTTTAACGGTGAAAAGGAAATGATATGAAACCTTATGCTGAGCTGAAGTGATCTCTGCACCACCATCTTTAACTGGGGACTGATGATCAAATGTTTGATTTTCCTTTTTTTCAAAGACCAAATGCAAATACAGAAACACAAATTGTGTGAATTATGTGTTTTAGCTTTTAATTAAGGCTACGGTTCATGGAGCTCATGAGAATACTAAGGTTACCTCAGATGGCTGCAAAGCTCCACATATCTGCTTGGAGGAACAGGGAAGGGACCAGTATCACAGGATCAGTGACTGTTACCAGTATGTCTGTTCACTGCGAACAGGAGCTAACTGCTAACTGCTAATTCTGCAATTTGACAAAATATTAACAAATACAGGCTAAAAACTAAATGTTGACTTTGGAAAAGTAAGTTAATTGGTGTTTTTTAACTTTGTGTCTGCAAACAATTAAAGATAGAATCATTGAAAAAGGGAATAAAAGTGAGGAAGAAGAGAAGATTAATAGGAAATGACAGAAGGGAAATGAGTGGGGAAAAAAGGAAAGAGCAAAGGTGGAGGTGCAGTAGATGGAGCAACAGGGACAGGACGACCCCTACAGGCATGAAGCAGTTTAAAAAATGGATGGATGTAGTGGAGGAAAAGAAGCTGAAATGTGTCACAGCTTTGCCCCATTTCCTGTTGTTCAGGCAGCTTTCTCTGCTCCCTGTCTCCTCCTGCTGATCTGATTACCTGTGCAGCCCTGATTACCTGATTGTTTGCACCTGTTCTACCCACCACACTCTACCCACTCCACTACCTGCCCATCATCCAGCTGCCACTTCATTCGTTGTGTGTTTCTCAGTCTGCTTCCTGCACAGAAGAAACTTCAATGAGCACATTACCAATTCCTGTTTGTACAAGCACTCACCTGGTCTACAATACTCACTGTCCAGTCTCAGCTGGTTCTCCTGGTTCCAGTCTGCACCTGTCATCTCCTGCGACATCCTGTTCTTCTTTTCTTCTCTTAATAAGGTTATTAAAACACATTAAAACATCTTGGTCTGTTTTGGGGTCCAACACTAATAAAAACAACAAGTACTAAGACGACATTTAAAAAAAAAACTCTTATTTTCAGCATCATATATGAAACTTGTTCAGTTTGATTCATGTTTGCAGCTGTGGTGGCGCTGCACAGTCCTGAGAGTCTGCTCTCACTGATTCTGCAGTTTGCAAAAAGAACGATGACGTTGTGCTTTTACAAAACTAACCAAGACAGAAATGATTCAGTAACATTCACTAAATACACATTTATTTATTAACGGGTCGACAGTGAAGTTTCTCTCCAGCTTCTTTCCTGAGCTCATAATGTGCAATATTCATTAAAGATACATTTCTTCACCTCAGTACTGCTTATACCTGATGTAATAGGACCAGGCGGGAAAATAACCAGACTGCAAAGCACTGACGACCGTGATGATTTGTCACCGCTGCTTTTTGGTTCGTCAGAACGAAAGGAGATAATATTAATAGAATCGTTTGTCTGGGTGAAAACAGCTGACGACAGATTAAAAAACAGCCATATAGGCTGTTTCATAATGTGCGGTCAGAGGCAATAATGACGAGCTGATGGGAGGATGTTTGTCTTTCTGCTGCAATGTGGCCTTATCTCCTGGGAGCAACAGCAAAAACAGCATTTCCCAGAAGCACTTGCACTCCTGCTTCATGCTAATGTCCTTCAGGAGATAAGCAGCTGGGAATGTTCATGCAGGAAAAAAGAAGGAAAAGATGCCATTATCCATGCTGGTAGAGAGAGAGAGAGAGAGAGAGAGAGAGAGAGAGAGAGACTAATAGTTTGACATCAGTTATGTTCACATCACAGCTGTGTGACCTCAAGTATGTACAAATACATGATGTAATCTTTGCTCTTCATGCAACTTGAGACTAAAGATCATTTGCTCCTGTGTCTTTAAGGCCCTCCCTCTCCCACACCCCACCCTGCTCTGATTGGCCAGCCTGTGGAAGTCTTACTGTGGGCTAAAATATGGGTGCTTCTCAGTACAGAGTACACAAAGTTCGAGCTCCCGTACTTGGACATTTACACTAAGTCCACACTAGTCTGCTCCCAGAGCATCCTCGATAAACGAACAGAGTGAATTTAACTATGGAGAAGTAGCAGACTGAGAAATGTCCTACGCCCAGTTGGTATAGCAACAATAAAAAGTATTTAGTGGGTGTAGGAGCCCAGAACAGATGGTCAGCTATGGACTTCCACAACGCTTCATGTAAAACAGTTTAGCATTTGAAAAAAGTGTATTGGCACAACTAAATCCTGGGCGAACACATCATCAAACTCTGACTATGTGTAACTACTTAACAGTAGCATACACGTAAAAGTATGTATAAAGTAGATTTTAATCTACACCCCTAGGTCCCTTCCTGTGTGGAGTTTTCTCCAGGTTCTCCAGCTTTCTCCCACCATCCAAAGACATGCAGTTACCTTAATTGGAGACTCTACATTGTCCATAGGTGTGAATGGTTGTCTGTCTACTGTATATTTCATAGAGTGACAATCTGTTTAGGTTGTACCCTGCCTCTCGCCCTGTGACAGCTGGGATAGGCTTCAGCATCCCTGTGATCCTTAGGACTAGAGGTATGCTTAATGATGACCCTGGGTTATGACTGCGTCATCATTGATCTCCAGCCTAAGAGGAAAAGTGGTTAGAATAAAGGATGGATATTAATATGAAAATAATATGACCCTTGTAAAGTTACTGTACCAGAGAAATTATTTTGTTTTTATCATGTCTTATTATCAGCATGAAGTTTAATTCAACGTGAAAGTGAAGGCATCATCATGTGAAAGTCAAAGTCTGTTTTTCAGTTTGAGACACAGCTTTCTGCTTCCATAACACCAACTCATCTTCATCTTCACCATCATCACTGCTGTCGCTCGGCTCATCCCTCAGCATCAAGACGGAGCGACGTCTCCCCTGACCATCAGTCCTGCTGCGTTCAGGGTGTCAGGGGACAAATGGAAACATATTTCAGCGTTATCCCACCACTGGGCTCAGATATTAAAGTCTCGCTGAAGACGAGGAGACGTCTGTGAGGACGGAGTGAGGCCTCGCTGCGTGAGACGAGGACACAGGAAAAGGTCAGGATGAGCAGTTGGCTATCAGGAGATTGGAGGGAGAGGCTCTAAACTCAAATCTAAAAATAACATTTTTTAATTTTATAAATTAACATTTATTAATTTTAAAAAATAATCAGCAAAACAAGGTTACACAATTTTCAGCAAACATTTCTCCAGTGAACTCACTTCTTCATCGTCGTCGTCTTTACTGACATGCAGCTCATCACAACCTGGCAACCAAAACACTTGATTCTTGATTCTTTAAAAGCAGGTGGGGGCAGGAATCAGCAGGTTGTTAACATTCTTTCAGGAAGTAGCAAGCTAATGGCTAATGGCTAATCACTGCCATTAACCTCTGTCGCTGTCTTCGCACTCTCCTTCTCTGCTGCTCGTTTCATTTCACCGTGTTAAGTTATTAACAAGAACAAAAACAAAAATGATTTCCTGAAAACCTGCTGAACGTCACAAAAATTATCTGAACAGGCCAGTGTGTCTCACCTTAACCAGACGTTAGCCAGACGTTAGCCAGGGGTGGACCATGGCACCTCTTGGTCACCACCCCACATCCATCCCAGCCTACACTAACAGCTGGATGTGTCTCTGGAGTGATCTCGTAGCCTAATGCTTCATTCACATTTCACGTGATCCTCAGTCTCTCCTCATGTTTCCCATCTGCCTTTCTCACTGTCAAACTTGTCAAAAGCTAAAATGCAAAAATGAATCTTTACATGACAAGAAAAGCCGTTAATCCGTCTCCCAACAGGAAAACTGTTACTCACAGGACATCGACAAGTTTTTGAATTGAGTTTAAGATTTGTCCTCTAACTTTTAAGGTTTCACATGACATTTGTATTAACTGTTATTTATCACATGGATTGATATATTTTACAGAATATGTGACAGAAATCAATCTAACTAAACTAAAGTAATTCTAAGAAAACAAACCTATTAAATCCAAAAGGTAAATGCTAGCCTCAGCACAGAGGGTGCACATGTACAGCATAGTTACTGCTTCTCATCCACATCACATCCTCTTTCTGCAGCCTCACTCATTCTGACAGTCTTCTGCAGACATGTCCAGACGTCCAGCATTCACTGCGTCTTTATCTCCACCATAAACAGTGAAACGAGTCACGGGGAAAGAAAACACACCTCAGTGCTGTACATCATTTTCCTTTAATTTGTAGAATTAAATGTGTTTGGGTCTCAGAGTGTGCTTTTATTTTGTAGGAGGACTTGTCCTTGCCAGGGGAGATGCAAGATGAGCAGAGCTTCCTGCTCAGTGTGAGTGGGATTATAATCAGCTCTGTGTGTTTGTGTGACCCTCAGTCTGTTTTTGTTTTTAATCTTCAGCAGCAGGAAGCAGCCAGATGAAAAACTCCAGCCTGGAGAATTCAGACAGGAAGGGAATTAATCAGGTGGGACGTTACCTGTTCACACACAGGCTCTGCTCTGTGGTGCAGTGCAGCTCCTCCACAGTTCATTCAAAGTCTAAACAGCAGAGAAAAGAGGTCAGTCAGCGTTTGTGTGTCTGTGTGTGGTTAAGTGTTTCCTGAAGTTCAACAGTGTGAGAAGAGAAGAGCTGCTGCCTGTTCCTCTGTCAGACACAAACAGCTTCTACACTCACGTCTTTCAAGTTTTTTCTTTTGTGTTTATTTCAAGAGAAGCTGGCATCAAAACATCGAGCTCATTAATGACAGTGAAGAAACATCGAGCTTCAGAATATGATCTGTCTTTTTTTTTTAATTTAAAATGATGTAAAGTGAGTTTAAAGCAACATCAGCATGTGGTGTGTACAGTTTGAACAGTATCTGATGAAGGTACTGACAGGTGATTTACAAATTTAAGAAGTGGTTGAGACAAACGGAGCGTTTTCCAACAGTAACATCAGCTGTGTGGATGATTGAGCATCATTTTCTTTAGTACAAAATAAAGTTATGGAGAAAAGTATCTGTTAAAGTATTATTTCTAATGTATGTCTGTTTAAATGAATTCAACTTCTTGTGTTGTGTATTTATATCACACTCTGTTTATGTCACACTCTCTTGACATGTTGTATTTTATAACAGTAACATATATGGAGCTTAATTCTAGTTGATTCTGTTTTTTTGCTGTTAATCCACTGTTATTACTTCCTGTGCAGGGGTTTCAAATTAAAATACTTGCTGCAAACCTGATTAAAAATTAAAATCTTCTTAACAAATTCAGGACATTTATTTTATTGTCTTACATAAAATCTTGGTTTACAGCCAGACCACTGTCTTTATAGCACCTGGATAAAAACTAAAGGCATCACTTTTGGCCTGGTGATGATGAACTGTGTAACTTTCCTATCATTGCTGTGCAGATGACACACGGCTCTTCCTGTCTCCCTGCATCTGTGTCTCTCTAGCCAGACCTTCCACACAGCATCAGCATCAACTTGTCTCCACATCTTCTCTGACCATCAGGCAGCAGATTCACCCTCTAAAGCATCAGGCAGATGAGACCCCACCTCTCTGGATATCCTACCCACAGAATTATTCTGCGATGGTGAACAAGCTCCTGGCTCTGCTCACTCAGCAGCTTCACTCCTGATATTCAAAACACAGCTGAAGACACAACTCTTCCATAATTTAAATGCACTTAAATACAAGATTCTCCATTTTCTGGTTCTTCAGATTCAAATCAGTGAATCGTTTCTTCACATGGCATTTTGCTTCAAACGTTTTCCCCGTTTTGCTGCTTTGTATAAAAGCATCTGACGAATCATCTGAAAGGCTTCAGGAAGGTGAAGTGTCTTCAAGACCAGCTGCCACAGAGCAGCACCTTTGGGCATGAAATAAATAAACTCACGTCTGGGTAAATTTAACGCAGTGCTGTGTCTGCAAGTTTATACACATCTATAAAGAATTAAAACCACACCTGTATCCATCTGACATAAGACTAATATTAAAATATTTAATAAAAACATAATAGTAAAAATAAATGACATTTATCAGGAAATAAAGAGAAAACAGGAGCCACATGTTCGCTGTAGATAACTTTTTATTTCAGCAGCATCAATCACATCTCAGCCAATAATAGAACAGAACCAGAAACATTACCGCTGTATCAGCCAATCGTTATGGGACTGATGCAGGTAACCAGGAAATCCTGAGCAGATCTCCTTAAATGTTTCAGTCAGAGGCTTTAACGGAGCTAAATCTTAACCAATGAGAGACGAGATAACAGGTGTCCTGGCCAATAATGCTGCGTTTACGTCATATGCGAATAATGATCCACGACTGTAGTTTGTAATATGTGCACAAAAACACGATTAAGACGCCACAGCAGCTTCATTCAATTTAAGACTTTGAAATAGTTTTTCACATCACAAGTGATTTTTAAAAATTCATACTGACCAAAGCATAAAAGAAAACCAGCAGAGGTGATGAAATATTTATAACATAATTTTTTTTAGGAGAGTGATTATTTTGATCATCTATTCTTATGGAAAACATGAAATCAAAATGACTCAGTTCAGGACATAAACCAGATGGAAAGCAGAGACTGTTTTTACTGCAGAAAAGTCAAATTAATTATTCTGTTGAGTCTTTTTCATTGACATTAAAGATCATTTTTTATTTTATGTTTATCAGCTTGTGCCATAATGGTTTTTCTTTTGTGCTCAGTTATCAGCCGCATCATTTTATTTCTCTTCTCCTTCATTTCATTTTCTCCTTTATGTTTACAGTGTTATTAATAATCAGTGAAATTACACTTTTTTTCCTTTTGTGTGATTTTCACTGGCACGTTGTGTGTTTGTGTTTCCTTGTGTATCTGCACGATAAATAATGAAATCAGAAGGGGATTCAACTGATTCATTAAACAAAAGTAAGTATTCAGAAATATGGACGTGAACATTCTTTTCTCAGAAGCTCTAAATTAAACTCATTTTGTTGGTTTTACTGGGAATAAATCACAGAAATTTCACCTGACCTGCTGCGTATAACAAACATCCTAAAACTAAACTTCACATCATGTTCTTTAATCGAACCATTAAGCTTCGATCAACATGACATACACGCAGCATTAATGCACAGAGACGGAATTATGAGCCAGGAACGAGAGTGAGAGAGGAAAAAAAAAAAGTCTAATTTCATGACAGCGTTGTCTCGTTCCTTTTAAAGTGCATTTTCAAACTGAGATGTTTAACAAGCAACAATTTAGTGTTAAGAATAATAATTATTATTATAATAATTACAGTAAGTTGAGATTGTACAGTTTATCAGATAAATAAGAGCAAGGTGAGGTACAACAGTTATTGCACAAAAAATAAAATTAAGCAAAACCAGCAGGTGACACAGGAAATGGCAGGAAGTCAGTCAACACCTGTCCAGCATTTCAAAATAAGAGTATTTCCCCAGACAAGACAGAGAGTACAGTAGAGTTGATACAGTGCAGGAGAATATTGCAGATATTGTGTAGATATTTAGAGTGAATATGATATTGTCATAATTTAAGATTCATTTAAATATGTGTTTACAATGACTGGAATAGTATCAACAACAAAAGCAGCACATGGTGGAAACGCCGACCTTTCACTAGCAAAACATCCACAGACACCAAGTTTCTTCACCTTAAATGCAGGAAAACCAGTTTATATGTTATATTTTTATGTTTATATTTGATCAAATTTTGTGGTAATGTTATTTTCTGTAATCTGCTGTTAATTCAAACACGTTGTCTATGTTTTCCTGTTGTTTTTATAAATTCAGTGTAATGTACATTTCCACAGAACAAATTAATCAAAGTACAATTTATTCTGCTAGTTTAAATACTGACTTTACTTTATATTATTTACTTTTGTTTTGGAGGGACTAGATTGAAAACACCATTAATGGAATGAGATACTTCTTCTACAGGTGTTTCACAATAAAAGCCTTTCAATAGTTTCAGACTGGCTTTTAAATCCCTGCAAAGATAAAATGAGGGAAATAAAACTGCTGTTGTTTGCTGTGTTGGTTCAACTTAGTAGTGTCAATAAAGCTTAATACTTCCTGCACACGTTTCACATTAAGAGCATTAGATTTTGATATGAAATGTATGTAGGGAAGTTTTAATCAATAATCAAGCTAAGGTTTTTCACTAGTTTACTAGTTTTTGATGACCAGAAGGTTCATGAAGGTCATCTCTTCCTGCAAGAATGTTTCACATTGAAAGCTTCTCAATGCTTCCAGACTTTTACCAGGCTTTAAATGTGAAATGCATGCCGGAAAGTTTAGTTTGTTTGTACAAGTCACACTACAATAGATGGTGAAACTGGTTCAGTTACATCAATTGTTTTTAAACTCAGCACTTCACATTAAAAGCTTTCCAGCAGTTTGAAAACATGACTTTTAATGTCAACTAACTTCAGGAAGTGATCAAGACAGAATCTTAACAGCGGTTAAAAAAACAGTAACACTAACTTTTATTTTAGGATATTAATTGGTTCTAATTTGTGAGTTTAGAATATCGGATCTTTGAACTTTTCAAAGCCGTTTCAGTGTTTAGTGACAAATCTGGTAAAATCAGTTTAAAAAAAAACAAAAACTAAACTTTGAGAGAAGTGAGAATGAAAGCAGAAGTAAAGTTTTACATGAAAAACTGTATCAGAGTATCATCCAGTGTGGAAACATAAAGAGAGAAATAAATAAATGAGAGATGTGTTTAAGTCACATCCAGATGTGCATCAAGCTGCACACACAGACAGCCGAGCTTTTCAACAAGTGTCTGCAGGTGGAGTTACTGCAGACTTTAGTTAAAACTGAGAGAATGAAGAACTAATAATTCATCAGTTTGTGATCATCTTCAGCTGATACTGACTTTCACTGATGTTTGGGATGTTTCAGGGTAAGTACCAGAAAACATGGGCACAAAGAACAACAACAACAGGTGATGGAGCCTGTGCACCTGAGCTACAGGTGAGAAAAAGTGACCCGTCAGAACAGCAGCAGTGCAACAAAAGTGAAGTAATTCTGTGGCTGATCTGCAGAGATGCCCAGATGAAAATCTTTTAGTAAAAACAATATATGAAAGTAACTTTAAGTCCAAATGGTTTAAGCTACTCTCTAAATGTAGGAAACCAGCTGAGCTGTGGTTTGTTCCCAGTTAAAATTTAAACATCCTTGGTAATAATTCAACCAATCTGAGGAAGATGTTGCCATAAACTCTTAATTTTCTCATTTGCATCTCCAAGGCTGAAATATAACAAAACCGCATCTGTTCCACTACGTCTTAAGATGTCCTCCTCTTTTATTTCTGAGATTTTAATAAAACAAAAAATCCTGGCAGTTGAATCCTTGCTCTCAGACTGATCCTGTCCTGTTATTAACGAGCTGTTTTCTATCATGCACAACCTTTTCACAATTTATAAACCACAGCAGAAACATGAAGGGACACGAAGGCCGAAGCGAAGCCTTGAGGAAGAAATAAACATGTTTGAGATGCGATTTTGTGAAATGAGAATCTTTAACCTTGTTTGAAGGAGTGAAAACGACTGCTTCATCTCCTCTCTCATTTAAAATTCATACTTTTGTTAGTCTAACTGTCTTACTTTCATCTAAACCCAGCTTTTAATCTACATTTTTATTGTGTTAAATTTTAATTGAAGCAGCTAATGCTCGGCTGTGAACGCACCCACTGTCTTCTCTGTCAAATCAGATGCGAAGAACACGAGCGGCTCCACTTAAAGAGCACCGTGACGCAGCATAAAATGAACATATCTTGAAAGATGTTTGAGTAAAATTCCTCGTATGGTAATTCATTGCAGCAGGGATTATGATCCGCTCTAAGGAAACATGTCAGACCGAAGCGAGATGGCACCGTGTGGGTGTTATTAAAAGTTACAGCTGCTTTGGGAAACATGAGCCCAGAGTGTTGTGTGAATTTCTTTTTCTAGAATGAAAATCTTCATATGATCACACTTCATAATGTGCAGCCCGAAGAGCAACAGCAGGAAAATTCACTTTTTAGAACAGACCACTGGATACTTTAGTAACTATTACTGAATAACACAGTTCATCCACTGAATCTACATGTTACACAAATACATTCTGTTTGACTTGCAATTTTACTTTTGTAATTTAAAACACAAATTAAATGTAAATTATTCATTAGGATTTGGAGGTTGAAGCCAAATATGTAGTAACCTGAACATTTTAGAGTTAAAACAACCTGATTCTACTTTGAATAAAACTGATCCAGTTTCCTGTTAGAGCAGTGCTCTGCCCCTAGAAACCTTCAGTCCAGCTACGACGAGTCTGACACGGTCGTGTTTCTAGCAGGTGAACAAGTCTCTGAGCTCTGTTCAAATGGGTTAAACACAGTGACTGAAACTAACTTATTTTCAAGTTAGTTTGAATATGATCCAAAAAATTGGTTGTTGACTATATCAAACCAATAAACACTAACTCAACAGGACGTACTTTTCACCTTCCAGCACATCCCTCTTGTTCCCTCCTGTTGTTTGGATGTCAGCAGCTGTTTCATCAGAGCAGGGTTTTAATTGGACAGAGGCAGCTGGGAGCATATCAACTGTTATTTCTCTCCATAAATGAATCCCTGTGTAGGATGACCTTCAGGTTTGGCCAGTTTTCAGAGTTTGTTCTGGGGTGAGAATATTCAGCAGGTAAATCCAGTGTAAGCTGCAGTTAAGACACTTAATCTGCTCTTAATTTCCCTCTGAAATCCTCCCAGTTTCCTCTCTGTTGGAGGATGCTGATAACACACAGCGCTCATTAACAGGACGCACACAAACGAGCCGCTGCTGACCGACAGTAAACCGAAGATTTGAAAGCTTTCTCTGGAGTTAGTGTTGCAACCCTGAGGTTTCTGTTCAGGACGATTAAGCGTCAGGCCTCTAAGGGAAAAGAAGAAAATGAGAATGTGGGGATACGAGGAAGGTTTTAGGCAGGAAAGACTGTGAAGAAACAAAAGAGGAGTGAAAAATGACCACCAGTGTTTCAAAGTCTCCCAAAGCTCAAATCAAATGTGTTAAATTGTCCTATCAGGGTCCGGAACACAAAGATATTCAGTTAAATATGAAAGATGATGTTGTTAAAAGAGCTGCTGCTGCTGCTGTTGTTGTTCTTTCACATTTTCTTATTGTCACTTAAAAGTTGCAGAGATTGATTTTCAGTAAAAACCAAAGTGTTTCCACTATTGTTTCTTGTGACGGCAAGTTTTGAGTCATTGTTTCAGTCTCTGATTGTCTGTGGAGTTAAAACTAAACTGTCTGTTTTTGCATATGCAGATCTTGCTCAAGGGCACATGAGGATTTGAACCTGTGACTGTTGCATATTTTATTGCATATAGTGAATATCAAATCGAGCAGCGTTGGGTGAAGAGTCTCCTCATGGTCATGAATGAGCTTTAGCTTGCAGTTCATGTCAGTGGGGTCATTTTCTTTGACTTTGACGTGATGTTAATGCGAGTGGCTCCGGATCCTGACGACACGTTTCAGTCAGAAAAGCAGTGAAACCTGAGACACTTTAGATTTAACAGTAATGTAACTGTTTGTCTGACGCCTCATTCTGCTTCAAAACTACATCTGAAGGTTTTTACCTGACAACCTTATTTTCTGCCTCCTACGTCTCTCTTTGTAGTCGCGTTGTAATGAATTGATCAGTTTGGTGTAGAGTCACACCCTCTCACTGCTCTCCCCCTTCTCAGACATGCATGGTGTCGCACAGTGAGGAAAGAGATGGACATAAAAAAGGTTCCAGTGGCTGCGTAACTTTCTCAGTAGGTGTTAGTTTCAGAAAGTTGTTGTGTGCAGCTCAGATGCTGTGAAATGATGCAACAAGCAACAGTGATAGATCCTGAGAGTCAGGTTATTTACTAAAGTCAAAGTAGCAGCGTCATTAAATACCTAAAGTACTTAAGTATTAGCAATAAAATGCAATGAAAATATCAAAGGTACTCGTAGTGTCAGGATGTTAATGCAACCATCATAGTTCAGTAATTCAGCTTCATGTACTTCCGCATGGTTTATCACTAAATTTGAACCTTATTGTGCAAACTATCACATTTTTAATCTAACTGTTTATTATCAGGTTATATTTTGATTATTTCCTGATCAACTGATTCACTATTGGTTGTAATAATGTTAGAAAAAGGTGAAAAAATGTCTTTATTTTAATAAAAAGGTCTAAAACTAGAAGAAAATCAAAGTTTTTACACCTAGTGGCCACTTTATTAGGTACACATGTGCAGCCCTGCCATGAACATGCTGAAACATCAAAACCACCACTTCATATGACGCAGTCCAGTAAGACTTCAGTAAAAAACACAGTACAACTATCATGTTTCTGACGGTTCTCAGTGGAACTGCGTCAGACTGTACAGCCGTACCTAATAAAGTGGCCAATTACAGAAGAAAAACAGCTTTAGGAAAATGTTTTTAGATTTAGACAGTTTCAGTTATATAAAGCAGAAACGCAGCGAAGTGGAGGAATCAACCAAAACACATCCTTCATGTGACGCATACCGAGACCTTTACCATCAGGTGTGGACGGTTTAGTCGACCATTAAGCTCCGTCAGAGATTTTAATAAAAACAGACATGGACACATTTTCAGGAGCAAATAAATAATGATGATCGGAACAAAGAGATTTTCAGTGAACAATAAGGACAAGTTTTGTTATGGTTTCTCTGGATTTAACAGGTGAAATCAGAACAAATCTGTGTTTTACTGGTGGAAACTAAATGTCAAAACCAATTAACAGAGAATGAGAAGACATTTTTCAGATTTTCTGACCTTAAAGACGTGTCGTCGTGTTGAGTTCAAAATGAACAGATGAAGGATGGACGGAAGGATCCGTGGTTGGATCTTGTGTTGAGTTTGATGTTTGACATCTGGAGAGGAAAACTAGCTGAAGGAGACGTCAATGAAGAAAAGGATAAAGGGAGGAAGAGCAGCGACGACCAACATGCTGCTGTCAGATGTTTCCAGTATGAAGTCAGGATCAGACACAGAGTGTGTCTGTCAAGATCGTTTCCTAACACACAGCGAGTGAGCAGGAGCAAAACAAGCTCATGTCAGATAATATTTAAAGGTCGTTTAGACTAGTTAAATAAATAAAACCACAGTCAACATCGTGTTAAAGATCACTTTAGGTTGTTGGTAACACATTATTTTACTGGCTGCTTCATTTTGAGTTTATTTCTTTCTGCATTTTTGAAGAATTTCCTTGAAGGAACTGCTCAAACTAAACAAAACTTTGTGTTTATTAAAAAATGTCTTCTCATATTAGTACTTTTGTCTGTAGATTTATTGAGATGATATTTATAATCCTACTGTGTCTCCTCCCTGCTTCTAATGTGCTGGTGCTGGTGTTTAAACAGCCAGAATCAGAAGTGTATCCACACATTTTGCTCAAAGATCCATATAAAACGATGTTAAATTCAAGTTATCCACAGTGAAAGTGCACAGATTAAGGAGGGTGAAGGACATATATTTAGCTAAATTAAGGGCACAAAATCAAAATTTTGTCCACAAGATGTTTTTCTGACCTTTTGATAATTTACATTTTAATTCTATTGCAGGAAACTAGTTAAACTAGCTTGTAAAATAAAGTGTTACCAGCTTTTAAACCATTTAAAACAGTCCTCAAAATATTAACAATAAATAAGTTAACTGTCGATGAGTCAATCTCATTTACAACTTTATTTACATCGTTCTGAGTCTATTATAGTCAGAACGTAGAAAAGCAGGTTTATTTTCCCACAGTTTGGGGAGGTTAGTTATTACTATGATAGATCAAATCTAATGGCTTGTAGGGGGATAAGGGCTTCATTGATTCACGTCGCTGCGTATTAGGAAGCAGATTTACAGTCCGTCAGCTCATTTAGTAGCTCTTTGGCTTGGGGAGGCGTGAGGAGCTGGAGCTGAAGCCCAGAGATTTAAGCTTAACGCCAGAAGTACCGTTGCTGTCTGAGTCACTGGAAAGTTGCCTGGATGTCGTCGTCTTAGACAGGATGGTGGCAGCAGAGCTGCAGCCTGGTTTGGAGGCCTGAGACAAGAAGAGGTGGAGTTTGGAGGGCTGAGGCAGCGGCAGGGATCTGCTCAAGGTTCCTTTTCTCTCCTTTGTCTTGCTTTTCTCCTCCACCTTTTGCTGCCTTCTCCCACCCTCGTCTCCTCGGGCTGTGGAGTTGGTGATGTTGGTATGAGGATGGTCGGGGCGTCCATCAGAAGGGATCTCAGGCGAGGTGGAGCAGCAGTTAGCTGAAGCTTGGAGTGGTGCTGGGATCTGGTCTGTCAGTGGTTCCTGGTGTTCCTGGCTGGAGGCGTGAAGTATCTGTGACTGAAAAACAAAAGTAGAAATGATCAGGAACCAAATTCTGCCCAACACATCAAACTGCTGATGAATGTGAATTTATGCTAAAAATGTATTTAAACCTACTGTATCAATGAAAACTGCAATCAATACATTTTTTATTGACACAATGGAGATAATGTATGTTCACAATTAACATAAATGACATGTTGATACTGAACATATCAAGAAAACTTTCTGACATATAAATGACATTTAATAGTTCACATGCTGAGTGGTTTTTGATTCTTAAATATAATCTTTCTCTGATCTTTCTTATATACATATAAGTGATGTTTGTAGAGACACCTGTTTCCTTTTTGAAAAGATCCAGCCCTAGAATGGTCCAATATGGATTTATCCCATAAACCTAGGACAATTTTAAAGTCTAAAGCTATATGTGTTACTCAGGACAAGAAAGGACTGACTTGACCTTGCTTGATGACCTCAGCTGAAGAAAGCTTGATTTCACAACTGCATTGATCTGTTTATTAAATCTTAAGTCATTATCAAACATCACCCCTAGGTTTTTTAGATGTGGAGCCAGGGACCCAAGACCCCAAACAAAAGCCACTATGGTAGCAGAGTCAGCAAACAGAATGCACTCCGTTTTGCCTTCATTAAGATGTAAATAGTTTAGCGCCAGCCATGCCCTCAGACAGTCAAACAAAAGGTTGAAGTGGCATGTCTCACATTGCCTTTACAGGTAAGTATATCCGAATGTCATCAGCATAGCAATGGTAGGACAAACCATACTTCTTTAAGACAGACCCCAAAGGAAGCATGTATAATGAGAAAAGAAGTGGACCCAGAACAAAACCTTGGGGGACACCACAGGAGAGGGGGACTGTAAGAGTGGGGACTGTCAGAGTGGGGACTTTCAGAGTGGCTTTTTTGTTCGTCATACAAGTCACTGAGCAAACCAAGGAGCCATAAAAAAAAAAAGTCTATTGTTAATTTGAAATCTTTCAAAAACCAGCCTCTTCTGCATATTATAATTTGTTGGGGCTTTTCATTTTGAAAATGTCTATGTCAAACACTACATCGTGACTTCATTCGTCATTATTTCAACAAGACAAATGTCATTATAATAATTATTTCTACTTCTATATCATAGTGATCTCTACTAACATGCATTTTCTAAATTAAAAATCATAATTATATCAACACTGAGTTCATGTATATGGTGCCTTGTCAAATATTTTTATCTACTTCTGGAGCTTAAGAATCAAATATTATTTCTATTGTTTTTTTGTTGAGACAGTTGCTGAACCACAGTCTGGTCCACATTGTCTCAGCCTGTTATAATATAACAAAGACAGACAGACATGAAATCTCCTTTGTTATATAATTCATCAGTTGCTGGAGGTGCTTGAGCTTAAGAGAGTTATTCTTTCAGATGACCGGTCACTTCAAACATCCCCGCTTTCATCTGCGTGTTGTTTGCTTTGATCAGTGCTAGCAGAGTCCTGCTGCATTAGATGTTTACATGTGATTCAGAAAATACTTTACGTGTCAACATATTGGACTTTTTCATAAAAAGTCCAATATGTTGATTTTCATGCTGAGAGAAACACAAAGGCAACGCTGATCAAACTGCTAAAGCGATGACACTCACCACAGTGGAGACGAGTACACTGTACGCTACTTTGTGCAACCACAGTGGCTGGGTTTCTGGACTTTTTGGGGGTTCAGCGTCGGGTCCAGGGACATTTCAAGATATGATAACCACTCTGCCAACTGAGTTATTTAGAAAAAGCTAAGTTTTTAAAATGCCTTCACTTTCCAAGAGTCCTCACTGTGTGAAAATTCCCTGAGTTTTCAAAAACCTCACTTTCCCCAAAAAGCTGTTTTTCCTCCAAGAACTGCTTCACTTTCTGAAAACAAAAACTTTCCCTCCCTCCCAACAAACTCCTCAGTTTCTAAAACCGCTTCATGTTTTCATCCAGTTAACTGTAATCCTTGTGCTGGCTCATATATTCTGTTAAAAGAGGCTTAAATAAATCAGAAATATCAGAATGAAAACTGTGAATTAAGCAGCAGCAGGTAAAACCCCACAGAGGTAACAACAGGTTAGTTATTACTTCACAGGTTCCCAGGATCGATACATACAGACTGCAGCACATGATGGACTCCACTGCTGCGTTTTTCTATTCGATGTAAATCAGATTATCAGTGTGTAGGTGAGAGAAGGCTGCAGTGTTTCAGTGTGGAAAGCAACAAGAATCTGAGGTTTCTGTTTCAGTCAGTCAAGTTACGTACATCTGCATGATAAAACTAAAACCTGTAGAATTACACCTGCAGACCCAGAACGTGAGCGTGTCTCTGGGAAGTGAAGACAGTTTGAACCATTGGACAGTCGAACTCTGCGAACTCATCTCACTAAAACTGTGAATAAAATACTTCCATAGTCCATTAATCTACTAACTTTATGTCTTTATTCCTCTGGTCAGTAAAACAGCAAAAAACAAAACAATGACAAATATGATTACCTAGGGCCCAGAGTGACATCTGGAAATGCTTTGTATAAACACAGTAATTCACTTGAGGGTAAAATGAAAGCACAGAAAAGCAGTAAGCTAAAACCACTAAATGTTTGGTATTTAGTCCTGATAAATCAACACACAATTATCAAAGTAGTTTTAAACAGATTCTTGTTGTGTTGACTGACTCACTAATGAAGTGCTGCAGCTCTGCTTTGCACTTTAAATGTTTCCAGTGCTGACTGAGCTCAGTGTGTTAACAGTGTTAACTTGTTATATACAAACTGATACAACTTTCCTTTGTGGTAATTAAGATGGATTTCATTTATCACACGCTTTATGTAGAGTGTCTGTCATCCTCGAGTTTATCACACTACAGTCTGTTGTTCCTGTTGTCAAAATTAATCAGCATATTTTTTGATTAAATGTCAACCTAATCTATGAATTATTTTAATTAATCTAATTTACAGCAGCTGTTTCTCTGCACTTTGTTTTTATTACTTTTTATTGTGATGATTTATTGTGTTTACATTATTGTTTAACTACATACTGATGTTCCATAGATGGAAACGTTAAAACAAGAATTGACAAGTGCAACTTGACGCTTAAACTTTTACATTTCAAAATGATTTTAGGTAAAAACTTTCTATTTCACAAACTCAAAAAATTCAATTACACCTAAAACTAAATGTTATCTTGATTAAACATTGCATGTTGGGTACATTTTATTATAGTTTGGTTGATTTAAGTGATTTAAGTTACTAAGTGGTTGTGTGAACTTACAAATCTATGTCAGTTTCATTACAGCGTGAACGTTTTTATTTATTTATTTATTTAATTATTAAACACTGTTGTTCAGCAAACCCATAAAAACTTCAAGTTATTTAAATGGAATTCAAAACAGCATGAACTGGCTCTAAAATCTTCCTCCAGCTCCTCCTTGTTAGCTCCTTTTCCAGCTTTTAGTTCCTTCTGTAGCAGACACGTTGCTGCCATCAGTTTGAAAATGACCTTTTTTTGTTTTCCATGTTCTTTAATGAATAAAATATGAGTTTATGAGATTTGCAAATCATTGCATTCTGTTTTTATGGAGATTTTACACAGCGTCCCAACTTTTTGGAAAATGGGGAAAAGCAGAATACGATCTTTAAAGATGAGTCTGTAATCTGCATTTTTTCTTTTTGACAACACATAAAATATTCAACAATGAAGGAAAAAGGTGTAATTTCACCTTTCAGACTAAATCTTCGTAAATCTTTGATAAAATAACTATTATTTAGATTTTCAGAGGAGGAGGGGGAAACTCCAAACGGCCACTTGAATACTGAACATTTTGAGGTTGAACAATTTGCTGGTGAACACTGATATCTGGTGGTAGATCATGGTGCTGCAGCCCGTCTGTCTTTAAGTGTGTCCATGTCCATCTCTCATGAATAATGCATGACAGGATGGATGGATTAAAGAAAAAGTCAAAAGAGACGATGTGATGCAGAGAAAAGGAGAAATGGGAGCATAACAGAGGAGGAGAGGGAAGAAAGGGGGAAGAACAGAGTAAAAGAAGAGAAGAGAGGCGGACCTGAGTGTGTCCTCGACCACATGCAGTTTGTCCTGAGGAGGATTCACCTTGTGTTGGACAGAGGGAACCACTCGACTGCCAGATTTTTTTCCTGGAGTGTTCTGCTTCCCTGACAATGACTTACAGGACGTCCCTACAGTAACACACACAAACTTGGCAAACAAAGTGCTGATCCACCCACTCTAACTTCCCCCTCCTCACTGCTGTCCTCCCATTGGCCCCTGGAGGCTCGTTAGAAGCTGCACCCCGCATCACCAATTAGCTCAATTATTAAAATAAATGAATAAACAACGGTTGCACTTTTGAGAGGATGAAAAAGTTTTACTGCAGCGATGGATAATAATTTTCATTTGTCATCTTGAAGTGCAGTGGACCAGTGCTTTTACGGTCACTGAAGGGTTTGTTTCTTTCTGTTAATTATTATTAGTGATGGTGGAAACCAGTTTGTCTTCTTCCAAAATCTTCCTTCTCCTAATCGAATCCATTCGTGACTCAGACCTGTGACAGACATCGAGGTAAAACACCAGTCGGGTGTTAAATACAGAGGTTACAATACAATATACTGCGGTATATCGTAAAACTGTAAGCGAGGAGAAGTTTTCTTTTAAAACTAATTTTAGGAAAACTGTAAAAAGTTTCACTACTTTTGGTGCAAATTTATAAATATTTTATGAATTTATTAAAAATGTGATTTTTCTCAAAAACTATAAATGCTACAGTGATGAAGCTTTATGTACAGCTGCTCAATGATCAAATGCTTCACATACCACAGTGTTTACAAATTTGGCTCTGCCATTTTAAATTTTTTGAAAAACACTCCCTGTTCTTTATGCTTCATCAAATCTTTCTTACATCTGGTATACACCCTAACTGGACAACCCCAAATTCAACGGTAACGGCCGTGAAATTTCATACTGTAATTCGCCATTAATTATGAGTGGGCGTGGCCTCGGGAATTTTAATGCTGCCATCTCTACATTCTTCAGTACAGTAAATCTTCCAGTGGTAGCAGCTGCAAACAGAAACAAACACATTCTAGTGTTTAATGAAAATCTGAAGTCAAATCCTGTTACTTGCTGCTGACACAACAGACGTCTGTCTGACATTTTAGGGTTTAATTGCAGAGCAACAGAAGATTAAACTTGCAGGACGGTGTTTGAAGCCAAATGACCCAGAAAACTCTGGTTCCCTGAGTTCAGTAAGTTTGTCAATGATCCGAATGGACACGACATGATTTCCCTGAACAGAGACTTCACTCCGTCGTGCTGAGGAACTAAAGGACGTCCACAGTGATCTCATCTCCAGTGGTCTCACTGCTTCAAGTGACTGAACGAGCTGAAGTGAAGTGCAGCTCATCTAATACAACATTTAAGAGCCATTTGGAAGGATAATTTTAGCTCGGCGCTGCTTCCTAACGAGCCTCTAGACTGTACTGGACTCATTTCAGTGTGAAAGAGAAGGTGCGACCCGTTCTCCAGGGAGCAATGAATCATGACAGGAGATGGTAGGTTACTCACAAGTTTTGTATATCTTGTCTAAAATATCTTTTCTGGAATTTTGCATTATTTCTGAGTTTGGACCAGACTTTAACGTGCTCAGCAATGTAATGAAATGAAACATCTACAGTAATAAAACAAGGAACAGTTACAGAGCTACTGGTGTCTCTCTCTGTTAGTGCACGCTTCTCTATTTCTACATAAATACGACCTAAAACAACATCAGATTTTCAAACAAATCATTTTTCACAAGCTACATGATCCAAACACTGACGACCCACCACAAAGTTTTTTTTATTTGATAAAATTTTGATAATGTTTAATTGGAGAATGTGTCTCCAGAGACAGCGTTGTGCGCAAATGAGGTTGTGCTGTAGCTTGTAGACAGATTGTGTCCATGTCTGGGCATTTTAAATCTCTCTGGGTTAATATGTTTCTGTTTGTGTTGTTTTTCATCTGTTTCTGGTTATTCGGTTAAATTTTTGGTTTATGTTTGGTAGCTGTATCCTTTTTTCCATCTAGTGTCTCCTATGAGCATTTTATTATTTTATTTTTTTAATAATTTTCTAGTTGTTTCAGTCTCTTTGTGAGTTAAAACCTAACCACAAAAAATAAATTGTTCATCTTAATCTTTGTGACCAAACGCATATAAAGTATGCTAATAATACATTATGCTTCTGAAAGTTACTCAGCTCTGTGGCTTTTTAGCCTCTTTTATCCTCTTTTGGTTTTGTGCCTTTACTAAACAAACTTTGGTAAATGACTGTAGATACACAATTACAAAATCGTCCAGCACGACACAACGCTTACTTCAACTGTGGACCGTAATAAAAACAGCAAACATGCAGATGACATAAGAACTTAAAAAACAAAATTACACACAAACACAGTTATGATGGTGTATATTGGCTTTTAGCTCACAGTGGAGCCCCCTAGTGACCAACATTTGCTAATACACCTTCAATGTTTGAGACAACAGCGTTTCCTTTGCTGTATGGTTGGAGGGATAAGTAAGGAGGGAGGAATCAGGAAAAGAAAGGACAGGAGATGCAGGAGGAAGAGGATGAGGAAGATAAAGATAAAAGTAGTACTGTACCACGCTGTGTCACTGAAGTAAAGCACTAGTTTTTCCACTCCTGGGCGACGGCAGGGGCAGAAACACACACAGAGAGGAGGAGAGTTAGAGAAGGAAATGCACAACTCATTCACAGGTTTCTCAACAGTTTCAGGCAGAGACATGAATTCTGAGGCCATGATCTGCTTCCTCAGCGTGAGGCAGGACAGTGAGAACGGGCTGTGATGGATTGGTTCAAGGAGTCAGGCTGCAGAGGAAACGATGGGAGGGAAGGAAGAGAGGACGGCTTGAGCTGGAAACCGATGAATAAAGATAAATCCAAAGAGAAGAAAAGTTTGAAAAGAAGAGGTGGGAATAAACACAGGAGATAATTCCAGACAAGATTAATGAACATGAAGAAATTGTGAAGCTAAAACAACTCAAAAGTAAAAATTAAACTAACTCAGAGTGAACTGAAGTGAAAGCAAATTAAATTCGTATTTGAGTTCAAGCTTCCTCTGAAGTTGCTCTGTTAATGTACAGTCCCATGAATAAGTTAAACTAACCCTCGATGTCACACAGAAACTTTTAATTTGAAGTTCTGATTCTGTCTCATTCCAGTGTAATATTAAAGCGAGCAGACACGTCTCCATTAAAAACATCTCCTCTGACTTTCAGTGCTGGAGTTTTACAAACTGAAGTTGCTGCTGTTCTGTTTTTAATGAAGGATTTGATTCAATGGAAACTCTGGACTCATTTAATGAATTTTATAGACACTGTGCATGAACAGGCAGCAGAAAAATCTTTCCCACATAACCCTGCATAACACCAAGAAACTGAACAACCAAACACTAAGATCTCAACTCAAAGGGCTGGGGTAACCCGGCTGTAACCCGGTTACTTAAATCTAGATGCCGCTAACTGCTACACACAAGATTTTACACATTGCACTTTTAACTTGACACCAAATCAGGTTTTTCAATGTAATTTCAAAGTAATTTATAAAACAACAAAAATACCAATGTTAATAGTTTTTCACCCTGATTTATGTCATTATTGATTTGACTCAGTTTTGTTATTTAAATATGTGAAAGACTTTGTTTTAATTGGTGCTCAAAATAACGAGACAAAGGTTTGGTAAACTCCCAGCTGAAGAGGAACGACAGAAATAAGAAGGGAAAAAAAGTGAGCTGTGAGGAGGGTGGGCGCGGACTGTATGACTGTATGACTGTATGACTCACTTTTTCTAGCGAGGTGGGAGGGGATGCTGGGCCTCGGCCTCCCCCTGTAAGGCCTGGAGCGCTGATACTGCCAGGGAGGTGAGAGGAAAGGAACAGGAGGAAAAGCCTGAGGAGAGACAGAGCGAAGGAAAGGAGGCTAACTGATAAAGTCGAATCAGAGCAGGCGAAGGGAGGATGGAGAGAGATGAAGAGAACGAGCTGGGAGGAAGAGACACAGTTTGGCTTTTAAAAAGCATCTTGCATCAAAAACATGAGATGGTATCACAGTAATATTTACATCCAGTGTGGCCTGAGGTTGGAACTTTGAGAACCGCATTACCCAGAATTCAATTAAACTTTTATTAGTTTACTAGTAAAAATACATCAAGTAAAAACCAAAACCACTTCAAAATTAAAACCTCCGACGACTTGTGTTGACACGCAAAAAAAACAGATTTAGAGAGAGAGATTTAGAGAACACGTAAAAGAAGAAGAGGAAAACGTATACAACACATTGAAATGTATAAACCAAAATAATGTATAAATAAAAGATAAAGCCAGAGAAAACAAGAGGCTTTAAATTAGTTTCAAGGACGTGCGCTGATTAAGGCTGTTAACAGAAATGCACATTTTGAGGTTTTTGAGGTTTCTTTTTTATTTTCCTGTTAATCTTTTAGTTTATTAGATTGTTTATTTTCTGTTAAATGTGTTTTTTTAATTCTGTTCTGTGAAGCTCCCTGTGCTCAGATTGTTATTAGAAGTTATTACACAAACCATGTTTAACTTCGTGTGTGTGTGTGTGTGTGTGTGTGTGTGTGTGTGTGTGTGTGTGTGTGTGTGTGTGTGTGTGTGTGCGTTACTGAGACTGGAGCCAAGACATATTTGTGTATTGGCAGAATCACTTTAAATATTTGAGATTCATTACTTGGAGAAAAAATAAAATAATGTGACAAAAGTAGTAAACCAAAACACTGAATTAAATTTCAGATTCACCTTAGTATTACACCAGTGGAAATTT